>JBBPDE010221132.1:0-10475 GCA_037974605.1 Nannopetersius ansorgii | reverse complement strand
TTTGGTTCAACCCCCCCCCCCCCCCCCCCCAACCCCCAACAACAAGGGGTTTCTGATAAAGTGGACAGGGCCTGAACTTCTTGTTAATCATTTTTTATTTATTTATTGTCAGTTACGGGTTGCTCGGCCCCAGCGGCTGCGGGAAGACCACGCTGCTGAAATGCATTGTGGGAACTCTGAAGATTTCGCGAGGGAACATCAGCGTTCTGGGAAAGCCCCCAACGTTCCCGGGACACGAGGTGCCGGGGAGGATGGTGGGATACATGCCGCAGGTGACACTGTTGTTTTTTAATTATCTTGTACTGTACACTTTCCACAGTAACACTTATACTAATAAAGGCTTATTGTGTCTTATTTTATCTTATCTTATTTCCTGCAGGACATCGCTCTGTATAATGAATTCACCATCAGCAACACACTGTGGTTCTTCGGCCGCATCCACGGCCTCTCCGCCAAAGAAACAGAGGACAGGATGAACTTCCTCATCGACTTCCTGGACCTGCCACAGAAGAACAGCCTGGTCAGAAACCTCAGGTAGGACTGCGAGCTAGAACACTGTTAAATGTGCTCTGTTTGTGTGCTGCATCTTTCACGACTTGACAGACAAAGTTTTAGCTCTTCTTCCGGGCTTTTGGGCTTCATTCGGGCAGCCAATCAGCACAAAGAGCACCAAAATAAGAGCAAAGCTGTCAGGAGCAAACCTTAAAGGAAAAGGAGAAGAAGAATTGATAATTGGATTAGTGGACAGGTGACTGAGATTAGTGGCAACCCACAAAATTGTATGGTGGGGGTAACACTGACTGCACGAAAGCACAAATTAACTGTTGCATATACAGATATGTATGTATATATATAGAAAGAGTGAGAGAGAGACAGAGAGAGAGACAGAGACAGAGAGACAGAGAATGAGACCGGAAAGGACGCAGGGCAATCCCTGTGACATAACTGTTTTGTTTGAATCTGTTTGTCCTGTACCTCCATCAGAACTCTTGCCAAGTGACATAATGAACTATCTGGCAACCTTCCACTGTCCGCTTCTCCACTCTGTCTCACATTTCTGTCACAGAGCCTCACACTGGACAGGCAGTTCTACTCTATATGCACCTCTGCATATACTGTACATTCAGTAAACCTCATAATTCATGTCAAAACATGAGCACCAAGTACAGTAAGAACTTCAGCTGTTCTACTCTGGTCCTCCTTCTTCAGGCTGTCATTAGCTGCATTAACATTAAAAATCACAGTCTCCCAGTGATGAGGTTAAAACTCAGGACTCTGTCAACCTGTTTTCCTCATAAATCTAGACACAAAGCCACCCATGGAGCCCACTTTGACTGCCTTGAGGTCACACTGAAAATGCTATTTTGGTTAAGGGGGTTATGGTAATAATGTAATTGTAAGCGTAATGAAATAGTTATAAAATAGTAGTATGATAGTCATGGCGTACAGTAACCCCCCAGTTTTACGCAGATCAGGAGTCGCAGATTCAGTGACATGCAGAAACTGCAAAAATCCTCCACTTTTTTTGTGGCAATATATATATATATTTTTTTTCTGGATTTTTCATGCAAGCAGACCTGTTCGCCTCACCACGGAGTCCCAATACTTTTGTCCCGCAACCTTCCGAGTTGCATATCTCGGTGGGGAATTTAAATTTGAATACGTGTTTACCTTTACATATTCTTTAAGGGTAATGCATTAAACTGAGTTTAAAATGACATTTAATTGTTCTAGGAGCATATTTGGGGGCATATTTAGGGTTTACACCTTTTTTTATGCATTTTTTACCAAAACACAAAATGGGATAATGTTAATGATGTAATGATAATTAAGTAATATTAACAATATAATGGTAATGGTATAATGATAATAGTATAATGGTACTGGTATGATTATAATGGTATAATGTTATTGGTATAATGGTAATAGAATAATAGTAGTGGTATAATAGTGTAATGGTAACGTTATAAAGGTAACGGAATACTAGTATTTCTATAATGGTAATGGTATAATGATAATGATATAATAGTAATGGTATTATGGTAAGGAAATAATAGAAATTGCATTATGATAAGGGTATAAAAGTAGTGGTATGATGATAATGAAATAAAAGTACAATGGTACAATAGTAATGGTATAATGGTATATATGAGGGAGTACCTGCTGTGTGTGTTAGGTGTTTTCTGTCATGCTGTGTAGGCTTGGTTTTAAAAAAGATGAAGTGAAAGTTTATCTGTAAAAGAAGGAATAAAGACGTTGAGAAATTAAGTCGGAGTGCACTCGTCTACAGTCACGTTTCCTGCTGGTTTCAGCTTCTACAGAAAACCACAGGAGAGAACAGCACACAGTAAAATAACAACAGTAAAATAATAAGCTCTCAGACCGGGTGCTCCATCCTATAATGTGAAAACAGTTAGCGTTTTTTCACCATGACCGCATCATTCCACTAAGGCTTTACTGTATGCTGCTGGGACTATTTTTCTGGTGGAAGGATCTAGTAACATTAGATAGATGCTTACATATATATTGTACACATAGGGCATTATTATTATTACATATAGATACTTTCATATACATATAGTAGGTATATGACACATACACTACCAGTATTTTTTTTTTTTGCCACTTACTGATTTATTCCTAAACCATAGATTTTAATTAAACTCTGGAAAGTTGTTGGTGGAACAGCTCTAAATGAAAATGTATGCATTAAAGACTGTTTCCATTCTAAGAGGAGAGAATCTGTAACAGTGTAGGTCTGACTCCTATTAACTGGTTGTTGGTGATACAGAGTCAAATTCTAGACGGTCCTTTAACTTTAAATGCACTCGTTACTTTTTCAGCACTTAGTAGCTCATAATAGTAATGAATTAAAAATGAATTTTCTGGCTAATAAAAGAACTCAAATGGTGAACAGACTAGTTTATTTGTTTCTAGAGAATACTGATTGTATTGTTTGTAAATACAAAGTATGTAACAGACAAACATGGAAAATCTCAGTGTGTGCCAAAACTTTTGACTGGTAGTGTATTATTATTACGTATACAATAACGCCTCAGTTTTACGCAGATCAGCATTCACAGATTCAGTCTAACGCAGAAGAAGAAGAAGGAGAAGCTGCTGCAGCATGTAGCATGACTGCTCCGTGTCTTGTCCTCGTATTTTAGTGTTTTAGTAAACGTCTCCCCCAGTTTTCAAGTTATCTCCGTTTATTTAGTATTAGTAAGCTGTGCACTGTCTAAACATGTGGGTAGAGAGAGATATTTTAACATTTCTTTTATGTACGAGTCTTTGCACGCTGCTAATGCTAACCATTGATGATAACGTTTTTTTTAAACAATAAAGTTTTCCGATTTTTATTATTTATTTACAGGTAAAGCATTAAACTTAGTTTAAAATGAAACTAAAGTGTTCTGGGAGCAGATTTGGCAGCATATTTAGGGTTTACATGATAAAAATAGGCATTTTTAGGCATTTTTTTTAACCAAAAAAACAACGCAGTTTTTCACTATACACGGGTGCTCTTGGAGCATAACCCCCACGAAAAGCGGAGGATTATGTGCAAAATTTGGCTCATGTATAAAAGGTGTGACAGTAACTGGTTGTGTGAGACCCCAGGTAATGTGGTGGCTGTGCTTAGTGTGGTTTAAAAAGTAAAGCGAAGTAAAGTGGCCCCTTTATAGTCACGTGTGAACACAGCTCAAGGGGGACCTCAGTGGTGGCACTAGCAGTCCTGGGTTTGAACTTACAACCTTCTAAACTTAGGGCGATCTACCTAACCACTAGTCCACCAGCTGCCCCTGTATTAACAGTTATAGATGCTGAACAGGGACACGAGGAGGAGAGTGTGTGTGAGTCTGGGATCCTGTAGACAATTGGCCTGTGTAGCCTGTGTTCCAGCCTCCTGTCGGGCGCTGGTTGTGTTTGTGTGTCTGGCTCAGGTGTTTGTGAGGAATGTGAGGTATGAGGTGATGCAGCCGAGTCGCCTGTCTGGATTCAGTTCTTTATTCCCCCAGCTCCTCTACATACAGCCGCCCCCCTCGTGTTTGCTGAACATTTCTGTGTGTTACGAGTTATACATTGGATTTAGACGACAGGTGGTTATTATTGGTTAATGATTAACAAGGAGCTGTTTTTGTTGGGTATTGTTTCTCTTAGTTTGTGTTTGTTGATGTTTGGTTGGCTGTTATTGATTGGTGATTGAATGATATTTGGTCATTTTTGGCTGTACTTTAGTTGATTGTATTATCATTAGCTTTTTATTATTGATATGTCAGAATCAGCTGTATTTTGTCTGTGTGATTGATTGCTGTGTGATTGCTGGCTGTATGCTTGATGTCTGTGTGATTGATGTCTGTGTGATTGATGGGCGTGTGATTAATGGCTGTGATGGTTGTGTGATTAATGACTGTGTGATTGATGGCTGTGTGCTTGGTGGCTGTGTGATTAATGATTACGTTATTGATGACTGTATGATTGATAACTGTCTGATTGATGGCTGTGTGATCGATGGCTGTGTGATTAATAGCCATGTGATTGATGGCTGTGTGATTGTTGGCTGTTTGATTGTTGGCTGTGTGATTGATGGATATGTGATTGATGGCTGTGTGATTGATGGCTGTGTGATTGATGGCTGTGTGATTGATGGCTGTGTGATTGATTAACTGTTTGTTGTTTGTGTGCAGTGGGGGTCAGCGGCGGCGCGTCTCTCTCGGTGCTGCTCTCCTGCAGAACCCTCAGCTCCTCATCCTCGACGAGCCCACAGTCGGAGTGGACCCTGTTCTACGGGCCAAGTATGCACTCATTTCTCAACCCTCCATCTTTCCATCCACCCATCGCCTTCTCCCTCTCTCTCTCTCTCTATCCCTCTCTCTCTCTCTCTCTGACTACCCCCCCTCCGTCTCTCTCTGACCTTTTCTCTCTATGTGTATGTGTGTGTGAACCTTACACTACATTCTGCAGGCAGGTCACAGTAAATCTGCACTCCTGTCTCGCCCTGCAGCCACACGTACACACTTTTACACTTTCACACTCTCACACATACACTCTCACAGACACACAGTCTCACACACTAACATTTGCTGTTGAAGGTTTTTGGGGTCAGGGGGTCAATCAGAGAGTCTCAGATCCCTGAATATTTTGCACACCTTGCATTAGACCTCACTACAGAGAATGTCCTTCTTAGTTCACCCTCAGTTTGTTTTAGCCTGGCTCAGACTCGGCCCTCGCTCAGTTTAATCCCATTCTAATCTGCAAATCAGGACCCGGAATGCCAGGAAATAATTGTGTAAGAACCATTTGAACGATTTTCTTTCCATTATTCCAGTAAATAGAGGAAATACAACACACTAATAGTCCAATGCAACTCATAACATGTTAACGCAAAGGTCCGGCATTTACGTTTAAGCTTCAAGTCAGAAATATTCAATGTAAAATTACAGCACAACTTCACTGCCACCGTAGAAACTGTGACTTTCTCACGTCATTCCCTTTCACATTATTCTCAGTATTTTCCTCTCTGTGTGTACGTGTGTTTGTGTGTGTGTACGTGTGTTTGTGTGTGTGTGTATGTGTGTGTGTGTGTTTATGTGTAGAATCTGGCAGCATCTGGTGGAGATCGTCAGAGGTGGGCAGGTGTCTGTTATCATTACCACTCATTACATAGAGGAGGCCAGACAAGCCAACATGGTAAGATGTGATGTAGTCGATACACAGTTTGGGTCTTCTGAACTCAAATCTCATTACAGAGCAGTAAAGAGTATTGAACGTTTCCATCATGTCTTCATAATGATTAACTCCAGTAATGAGTTCAGCAGTGGTACATGTGTTGTAATAACATGAGGGTCGAGGCGAGCAGGATGTAATCACAGGATCTAAAAAGTTTAATAGTAAAGAACATGCAAACAAAAACGAGGGGTTCACGAAAACACAAGATGCTCTGAGGGATAACAAGAACAGAAGCACAGCAGAGCTACTACCAAGACATTTATGGTTAAGGGCTGCTGAAAATGGTTGAAGTGAAAAGCACACTTCACTATTTTTAATTAAACCCTGAAAAACAAAAAGCAACACATGTCTTTATATAACAGGCCTGAGCTTTAGTGTCTTGCAGTCTGTTGTAGAGTCTGCTGGGTTTTTAGCTCTGCAAGACAGATTTATTGTTTTTGTCGCTGTCCAGCTGCCATGGCTGTGACATCACAGGCTCTCTCTCCTCTGCACAGTCTGAAGGTGACTCTCTCTCCCCATACTTTGCGGAGGTGACTCAACCACAAGAAAAATAGTTTTTAAACAATCAGTTCTCAGCCCATAATCATAAATTAGAATACAGTAACCCCTCAGTTTTATGTGGATTTGCATTTGCGGATTCAGTCTAACACAGATTTTTCTGAGAACCAAACTGTATTACCGTCACCAGTCCAGCAGTGGCAGTAATACACTGAAAAGTTGTCAACCACCATAAAAAGAAGAAGAAGAAGAGTTTTAAATTCCCCCCACAATTTTCAATTTTTATCTCAGTTTATCTAGTATTAGTAAGCTGTGCCCTATCTAAACATGTGGGTAGAGAGAGTCATTTCAACTGACCCAGAAACAGAGACACATGGAGAATGTAAACAATAACATGAATTAGAAAACAGTAGATCTTCTGTCTTCTCCCTGTTTTCTTGTTTATGTTATTGTTTACTTTCTCCATGTGTCTCTGTTTCTGTGTCAAAATCTTCCCCCATACACAGCGAAAGCACAGGGGAACGTTACAGTCGTGTTGTTATAGAGTTGCTTCTCAGGACGGGAACAGAGCGCCTCATGGCCTGTGTGAGGAACCAACAACAGTGGCTTTATCACTGAGCCCTAATTATGGACGTCCATTTGAAGACAGGGACAAAAGGCTCTTTTCATGGTCCCGATTGCGGATGGCAGATTGTATGTGTGTATAGTTTGAGTTGTTTGGACGCAGGCCAGGCTGAACTCAAGATAAACTGCACTGATAGCTGAACTGGTGCCGCTATAGACTATTGACTTTGGTTCCATCCACCAAGAGCACAGAACATCATTGTTAGGGTGAGTGAAGACCAGGGCTGATAAAATTGATCGATAATTATTGTTCATTTTTGTATTACAGAAAAGAAAATATTGCAGAAAATACAGTTCTTCTGGGAGGCTTCTGGGAAACAGCTTTAAGCTGCTAAGTGTGAACACAAATAGTGTAATAAAACTAAATAGTATAATAGTTTTCAAGCACCATGAAAATAACTTCACTAAAAACATATTTATGAAACGGAAACCAAAAATGAAAATTTTATATATATATATAGTCATACAACTACCCCTCATTTACTTCAAAGTTACTGTGGTCTTGAGGAACAGTTCTCCAGACTTTCAGAGCCTCTCATTTCCAATCCAGTCCCTGAACCTGGCCAGTTTCAGAGGAACACACAGTGACCTACGTATTAATCATTCAAGCAGAACAAAGAGCATCTAACTGAAGTCCTGAATCAGTGAGGAACCAGATGTTCCAGATGATCAGGCGGTGATTAGTATACTGGTGGTGCTGAATGCTGAGTGGGTGGAGCTCCTTTATCTAGGCTCCTTGTATCTTTAGACACTTTGCAGCCTGTCAGTAAAACATTTGTTCTTTCATTTAATCTCCTCAGTGTGACAAAGATCAGAGGGTTTGAGAAAAATAGTAATTTTGCACCAGCAAGGAGATTCAAAGCAAAATATGAAGAAATGAAGGGTGAATTGAGAGTTTTGAAGTTAATATTCAAGCGTTTGCACCCATGTGCCAGTCTTTTTGGTAGGAATTTAACTTTTGCTCTTCTTTTTGTCCTCATCTTTTCCTCTAATTACCTAAAGTCTGGCATGGGAACGTCTGCCACTACTACCATTCATCCAGAGCTTAGGCTGCTGTAATCCATTTAAAGGCCTTTCCTTTTGCACTTGGTGAACTTTGCGTGGCAAAACCAATTACATAACAGCCCCCGAGTTCCTCGAACAGGATCCAGATCAGGTTATCGTGACACACAACTGCTGATATAGTTGTAAAGTTAATTTATCTTAAAGCCATATCATAAAAGGCCTCGTCTCTGATAACCTTGTCTCTGATGCCTCTCACCCTTATGAAGACTAGACTCCAGGGGCCGTATTACAGAAACTATAAAGTTTAAGATAGGACGAATTTAAGGGTTTTTTTCAATTTGGTATTACAGAAGCAAATCTTAACTGAAGTTAGGAATCCTAAATAAGCAATCTAACATCGCTGATCGACTTTTGTGACTGTTACCTAGCAACTAACGCAACATGTGATCTGGTGAAGTAACGGTTACCTGCTGCCACTGTAACTTTACGAGGTTCCAGTCCGTAACACTGTATCGCCAGAATATCTTCACTACTGTCGTCAAAATATGGAAATTAAACAACATCCTGCTCTGAACTTTAAGCCAGACAAACTGGCCTATACGAACAAAAGTACTGTCCACACAGTCACACACTTCGCTTTGAAGGGATTTCCTAAAGTTAGGAGGGTTTATTTAATTTTTTTGAGGTTAGGATGCTTCTGTAATACAGTAATCCCCCGCTTTCTGCGGGGGTTGCATTTCAAGAGCACCCACCTATAGGTTTGGTTAAAAAAAATGCCTAAAAATGTCTATTTTTATAGTGTAAACCCTAAATATGCTTTCAAATCTGCTCCCAGAACACTTTATTATTTTTATTTAAAAAATTTAAAGGTAAATAAATAATCAGAATCAGGAAACTATTGCTTAAAAAAGCATTAGCGGTTAGCATTAGCAGCGTCCAAAGACTCTTACACAAAAGAAAGGTTGAAATAACTCTCTCTACCCACATGTTTAGACAGGGCACAGCTTACTAATTCTAAATAAACTGAGATAACTGTTTTAAAACACTAAAATACTTCTTTTTATGGCGGTTGACAACTTTTCAGTGTATTACTGCCACCGCTGGACTGGTGGAGCTAATACAGTTCGGTCCTCGGGAAAATCAGCGTTAGACTGAATCCACAAATGCTGATCCGCATAAAACTGAAGGATTACTGTACATGTTTATTAATTCATATTAGGATAGGAAAATTGACTTAGGAACGGTTGTGCTGTAAGGTCCTAAACTTACCTTTACCATGGTTACCATGGTAGCCGTTACCATGGTTACCACACAGTTAAGTTAGGAAGTTTGTGTAATACAGCCCCTGGTAAATATATTTACTAGGCAGGTCACTTTAGTAAAGGTCACATATTGTGCGTTTACATATTTTATTTATAAGGAACAGTAATTTCCTTTAAAGTATGTGTGCCTTCATGTGCCAATAACAATCTGAATTCCTTTGACCTTCTTTAAACTCTATTTATCTCCTAGGATATGGCTGATGCATGTAACTAATCTGAAACAATGTATTAAAGGGTCTATCATGGAAAACAGCCATCTTTTCTAAAATAGAGTTTAATTTAGTTTGCAAATGGGGTTAAAGTTTTGAAGTCCAAAAACCATCCAGTCCATACAGACCATATAAAGAAACTAAGCCTTTCTGAATTCATTGAGTTCGTGATGTCACAAAGAGTAATGAAATTACATACCCCTGCCCAATAAGCCTACAACAATTCCATTCCCATAAAGAATAAAATTGTGATTATGGTTGTGATGAAGAGACATGAACAGTATTACTTTCGCCCCATCTTTTATTGACGAACTAATAGGCAGTCATTTGGACTTCTTGTTGTGATGTCACAACCATGCCAGTCTCAGAATGTGCTGTTTTTGCAGCTTAGTCTCCGTATGGGAGCTGTAAAGACCAGAGAGTGAAAAATGCTTTATATTTTCTTCTAAAAAAAAATATTCGTTTTCCATGTTATGAGCCCTTTAATTGAGCCTAAATTAATATGTATAAGAATTAAAGGGCCCGTATATGTTTTTGCATAGCTGTAAGATATTAAAGCTGTCATCTCTGATGCTGGGATTATAGCATGCGTAACTGAACACACACCCTAAAGGTATTTTTTTAGTCTCATGCACTCATGTGTCTTACAGTACACATTCAGAACACTCTTCTATTGTGCCTTATGACGTCATAAGTGCAGCGGCTTTCGTTCAAGTAGTGAGAGAGGAGGAATGGTGCCAATAACAACGTCAGGAACATGACATTTGATTTGTGGCCCTGTGAGTCAGTTTTCTCTCTCTCTCTCTCGTGGCCACAGACGGACACATATGGAGAGTTAGCTGATCTCAACTGCTCTCTGAACAGTTTCATGACTTGAGTCTAAATACCCCACCAACACGGCTATTGGCACCACTGAGGTTCCCTTAAGTAAAGTACCGTCCCCACACACACTGCTCCCCACACACACTGCTCCCCACACACACTGCTCCACACACACTGCTCCCCACACACACTGCTCCACAGACACTGCTCCCCACACACACTGCTCCCACACACACTGCTCCCCACACACACTGCTCCAAACACACTG
>JBBPDE010221116.1:0-13493 GCA_037974605.1 Nannopetersius ansorgii | reverse complement strand
ACACACACACACACACACACACACACACACACACACACACACACACACACACACACACACACACACACACATTAAAACATTATGCAAATGCTAAGTGACACTGAAAGCTGCCATAAAGTTGACATAATGTTGTCCATCTTTGCTAATGCGATTCCCACGTCTTTTAAAATCCCCATCATTCCAAACTGAGCAGATCCATTCTGAGAAACCTTAAATCATTTACTTGCCTTCATATAAACCCAGTGATGACTACAAATCTGCAAGGATTTTCTATTATGCACACAATGACCAAGCCAGAAAGTACCCAAAATATATCACAATATGTGTGTAGAGTCTTGAAAAAACCAGAAAAGAAATCCGAATCATTATTTGCTGTTATTTGCATATATAATGTTTTTTAATGTTTTTTTTTTCTTTTTAAGATATAGGCATGGTGAAATGCTAGTTAACAGGCTAGCCTGTTATCATCTACGTTAGTGTTTCTTACGCAGTAACCACAAAAGGACCATAAAGATTATGTAGGGTTAGATAAACACACATATGAGTTACTAGCTGAGTGAGAAAAATATGACCCACTGTGTGTGGAATGTAGCTTCTAACTACCTCACAGCCAGGGCTGAACACGAAGAAGGCAAACAGAAGTGCCTGATGTGAGTGACAACGCCAGTTACTGATGAAGTGTTTCTTTACAACAGGTCCAAAAAGTCAAATTGAAAAAGTGACATTGGTATGAGTTACTAGGAGGCAGTTTGTATGAGTCATTGCACATGTGTATGGTTTCGGACAGCGTATCTCATGCTGCTAGCTATAAAAGCATTGTATAGCACGTAGGTCAGTCCTCCTCTATAGAAAACATTGTGTCACACAGTGTCAGAAACCACATAGGCAAGGTGATTTGAGATTACTTAACAACTCAATATATTTTGGGGTGAGAGTGGAATTTAGTTATGCAGTTAGCACAGTGCTAATAGGTGGGTAAGCTTCCATGACTTGTTAGTTGCATTAGCCTTATGGCTCAAGTGCAAAAACACAGGCAGTGAAGCAAACCTGCCAAACTTGTCTTGACAAACTGAATGCATTTAAAGGGTCTTTGTTTTATAGAGGCAGTTAACACGAATACACACACTCACACACACACACACACACACACACACACACACATGCAAATATGTCTGAAATACATGGATGATAGCATCGCTACGTGACGCAGAGTGCGACAGGTAGATGCAACCGCAAAAAGTGAGGGTGAAAGACTAGAAGAGAGGGAGAGTAATAATGCACAGAGAGGATAACAGCACTGTCTCTAACCAACACCATCTTACTGCCTGCTTCAGGCTGAAAGAACCTTTCTGTCTGTCATTCTGCATCGCAACCAACCAATCAACACAGGCCATGATGTGTGGACACACACACACACACACACACACACACACACACACACACACGCACACACACGCCGGGAGTGAGGCAGCAGAGGGGACAGGCCTATCTGTGGACAGTAAAACACGTCTGGCACCTTTCTTCTCTCCTCCTGAGGGAGTGTGATGAAATATCTCCTTCTTTATTTTCTGTGATTTTATTCATACGTCTCTCTCATCTCTCTCTCTCTTTCTCTCTGGCCCCCCCTCCCCCCACCCCTGTTTCTCGTTCTCTCTACCCCTCTCTACTCTCTCTTTTTCTCTCTGTTTCTCTTTCTCGCTACTCCCGCCTCTCTCTCTCTCTCTCTCTCTCCCTCTCTCTCTCTGTGTCTTTCTTTTATTCTCTACCCCCTCTCTCGCTATTATTTTCCCTGTTCACCCTTCCCTCGCTTTCTCTTTTTCTCACCCTTCTTTCTGTGTGTCTCTTCCTCTCTCTCCTCCCCTCTCTATTATGACTAATGGTTTTAATGGGACTGTACAGTGCTGCTCATTTTTACACGGCAGTTCTGTTTCGTTCATAAAAGCACGTTCTTCTCAAATGACTTCTATTCACACGTCACTCGCCCAGTCACAGAGCAGAGGGGCCTTTACATGTTGGGCACGGAGAAAATATTTAGAAATCTGTAATTAAACAATAGCTATTTCTGTTCACTGTTTTTATTATGTTTGCTCATTTTCTGTATGAAGGCGACCTGTAAAGCAGCTTTGGTGGTCAGGGGGGTCTAATTTTCCTTGCGGGTCCCACACATTCTTCAAAGCCCAGTGGAGCCTCCATGCCCCCAGTTCTCACATGTGGTCTGTGTGCACTGAATGTTTACCTTCAGCTCAACGCTCTGACATGACAGGCCTGTTAGACAGCCTCTAATATCACTGCTAATCACTTTTCAGCTCCTTTTCCTCATCGTTTTAATGTGCAGCGAGGCAAATTTGATTGTAGTTAAAGGGCAGGGATTGCTCAATAAAGGAATTCTCTTAACTCGCCACTTAATCTCATCTGGGCCAAATTACCTAGCTAATTAATTAGCGCCTTGCTTCATTCCTTCAGTATGAAGCTCTTGTTATACAAAGCAGTGGCTGCGTTGAACGCCGGCTTTCCAAGGCCACCGACTGCACTGACGGGTGACAGTTCTCATAAGTAAGATAAAGTAGGGCTCATTTATGAATTAATTAAGAAGCAACCTCATGAAAGGGTGCTTTGCCTCGGCGTGAACCAGAGTGGATGCGGTCAGCCTTGCTGGGAGGGACCATAGTGTGGGCTGGTGAATATGAATATGAATGCCTGCTGAATTCTGTCAGACATATGCAAAAGTTTAAACACCCTCACTCAAATGTTTAGTTCACTTTTTCCATAGAGAACACAGTAAAAATATGTGCTACTATCGTTTCATAAATACTTTGAAATCAAAGATAATATAAGATAACTCTTAATTAGAGGGGAAATTTACAACAATGTAAAGCCAGAAAGAAAGTGTGGATGAGCAAAGTCATTTTCTATTAGTTCAAAACTCTGAAGTGCTTCAAATCAAGGTTTGTTGAACTTGTTGCAGTGTATTTTGACAAGCTGCAATAAGTAATGTGACTGATGAACGGTGTAAACACTGTTAAAAGTTTCACTCCCCAATCGATATAGTCTATATATTAAAAACAGCCTGTGATGAATGCACTGTATCTGTTATGTTCTAAAGTTAAGAAACACCACATTCATATACAGTATATCCACCAATTCCACCTTCATGGCTTAAGCATGGACTGAAGTTATAAGGAGTGTTTCATTCCAGGCTGATTTTTGAATTTAGGCAAAATACGTGACATCACTCAGATCATTTACATATATATATGTATATCAGCCTTAAAGACAGACCAGGAAAAACAGCTTGTTTGGTTTGAAATGATACAGAAATGGTTGGGAAATAATCATCTAAAAATGAACGATTGCTTTTCAAATATCATTAAAAGTGGGTCCATTGTAGTGCACGAGCCCTTTAATGACAATCTGACCTTTTTTAAAGGCCTTAAAATTGAGACTGTCCCCTAAATTTATATAGTGACCCAGAAATAGTGCAGAATCTCAATTATTTTCTTCATTTTGCTTGTCATAACTAGTGAGCGCCACAGGGCAGCTTAATTACCAAGGCTGGTGCTTCGAGCTCTGAGTGCTACGCTTGTGAAGAGAGCACTTCAGAAGTGTATCAGTAGCATGTGAGATACAAGAGCAGAAAAAAAACCCCACATGCTCAGTCTTTTCCAGGGCAGATACACTGTGCTGGAGGGCCGGTTCGCCATTCTGTTACATTTTCCTTCATTCCTTTCTCTCTCTCGCTTTCCTCTCCTTCTCCTTCTTCTTCTTGCCTGGGGGAGGGTGGTCGTGGGGTGGGGTGTGGGGGGTGGTAGAGCCGCAACAGGATTCAGTCAGAGAGCTTTCGAACCGCTGTTCCCACGGAAACGAGCAGGATGTCGCTGCCATGACAACAGGACACACTCCTACTACGTAGAGCCTCGGCCTGTTCATCCATCCCTTCACCAGACTCAATGCAGAGTCATAAGACTATTTTCATCTCTCTCGCTCTCTCTCTCTCTCTCTCTCTCTCTCTCTCTCCCCCCCCCCCACACCTGATTCTACAGATTGCCAGACCGCCATAATGACATGAAAATTGAGTTGGTATCAGAATAATTGAAACAGCTCTCCGAGGAAAACAGTCCGCAGCGACAGATATTGATCAATGCCATAAGCTAGAGGAGATCTTGTTTCAATTTGGGCCTGCTGCTGTCAACAATTTCAGCCACGTTTATGGCACTTTGATTCCTAATAGCGATCTGTGGCCGTCGCTAATTTATTTCTTCTGTCCAGCAAGTTATCAATCTATTAATTACTCTGGATCTGGGGCAGCATGCTGAGCAGCGAGAGGCTACCTGTACGGGCACATAGACTTAATGAACAAAAAAAAAACCATTCCTCTGAAACTGGTCAAGTTCAGGGACCAGACTGAAAACGAGAGCCAAAAACTTTGAAAGTCCTTCAGCAATGAAGCCTGGACCACTATCCCTCAAGACTACATTAAAAGTACAACAAAGTCTGGCTCTTTGGAAGCTAAATATGAAAAATGAGTTTTACACCAATATCATGTATGTATGGAATCACATTTGGGCTTGATCATGTTTGTTGGGCAATACTGGGTTTGCTATGGACTCTGAAGGTGCCTGTCTAAGTCAGGAATGTGTCACTATGGGAATTCAATTGTAAAAAGAAGTTCATTTTTTATTCTTGGTTCTGATGTCATAACCACGAACATGTACAAGTAACTGCACATTGAACCTGCAGCAGTTGAGCCATAATCGGTAATAAGTAGTGCGGTGACTGCAGACAGGCTGTGGCAGAGCTGTTAGAGTGGGAGATGTGGGAAAAATCATTGTGCTGTTCTTGGCTGTCAGGAAAAGCAAAGCATCATTACAGCTTTCTAAAGGATTCAGCCATTATTTACAAACTCTGCTAGTCATTTTAGTGTCTGTTTTCTTACACCTTGTAAAACCAGGTGTACATTTACATTAGGGGCCTGTTGGGAGACTTCCTTTAACCATTCAGCTTTTTCAGCAGTTCTACCCATTGCTGTGCACATTTTCAGAATCAGAATCAGAATCAGAAAACTTTATTAATCCCAGAGGAAATTGTTCACATCACGAATGCACACTTAAGACAAGACATAATGCAGAATAAAAAAAATAATAAAATAAAAGTAAAATAAATAAATAAATAAATACATTTTTAGCTTGTGTGGCAGCGTTCTACCCTAAAATATCACAATTTATAACTTTATTTTGTGAATTGATCCCGATATAGACACTGCACATGTAACATCTCTTATATTTTATGAGCTTATCCATTTTTTTAAAATAAACATAAAGTAAAATAAAAAAGTAAAGTGGCCGCTTATAGTTACACATGAACATATCACAGCACAGCACACCTTGTGAACAGTGTGAAATTCTCTCTCTGCATTTCACCAAGTGAAGCAGTGGCCTGCCACTAATGAGGGGTGCCCAGGGTGGTCCTCTGCTCAAGGGTGCCACTAACAGCCATGGGATTCAAGCCCACAACCTTTGGATTGCAGGGGCAACACTCTAACCACTAGAAAATGTTCATTTTTCAAAAGTCCCCTCAGTGAGATGAGATCATTTTGAATGCTACTGGCACTTGTTTGACTTTGAGCCGCGACTTGTTCGAAGGGATGATTATATTTGTTGTGCAGCTCAAACTGTGGTTGCTATGGTTACTGTGCTAGTGGTGATGAACGAATAAGGGAGAACATAAATACTCAATAAAGACAGTTTATAAAGGTGTGTAACCAAAATAACAGCTTGGTAGTGTCAGTTGCTGGTATTGTTTTGACACATGCCAAGTAAGCTCAGCAGCAAAAGATTTATAGCACAGCGTCACTCATCAAGCTGTGAGGTTCTTACATTCCTCCTCCTGTCAATTGGTTCATCAACTTTTCGGATGCAGTCTGAGTTTGGTGTGATTTAGTTATGTATTGACTGTCAAATGTTAAAAAGTACAATTATAAAAAGTGTAAAGATTATGCCATATCAGCTGTAATCTTGAAATGCCATTAACTTGAAGAAGTTGTTAAAATGTTTACTGCTGAATGGAAAGTAGTCTATACTACCAGTCAAACGTTTTTGCACACTCACATTTTCTACATTTGCATGTGACTTAATATCCACTAAAATACACTCAGTATTCTTTGCTAACAAATCAATTTACAGTATGTGCACCAAAAGGACAGTCTACAATTTGACCACACAACCAGTTATAGGATGGAAGACATGCACTGTTACAGATTCTTTCATCTTAGAAAAGAAACTTATTCAACATTTTCATTCATACACTCAACAACTTTCCAATATAAATCTGGAGTTTATGAAGGATTAAGACAATAAACTGTCAGTAGTCTGTAGTCACCAGTAGGCTGTTTTATACAGTAATCCCCAAGTTTTACGCAGATCAGGAATCGCGGATTCAGATTTTTTACACGGAAATCCCCACAATAACGCAGAAAGTGCAAATATCCTTCGCCTTTTTTTGTGACAATAAATATATTTTTTTCTGAAAACCGTTCACCTCGCCGTGGTGTCCCAATACTTTTGTCCTGTGATAAAAGTATTGTTGCATATTTCAGTGGGGAATTTAAATTAAAAGGCGAATACGGGTTTACCTTTACATTTCCCTTTTTTTCACTATATAAAAGCTCTTGGAACATAACCCCCACGAAAGGCGGGGGATTATTGTATTATGTGAGATGTCATGCCATAGAACAAACCATGATAGAATAAACCAAGTTTGCAAACTTTTTTTTTTTTTCTTGAGAAGAATGGTGCTGCTTTGAAAAGTTTTTCAGTAGGAAGGAACTTCATTTATTAACATATCCACATTTGTGCTTCATCCCAACAGCTCCATTATTTTACTGCGCCTTTTAAACCATGCACCCCTGCGTGATCAGCTGTAGTCCCACTTAATCGAATGCTAAATTCAGGCACATTAAAGGCACATATTGCAATCGCATCAAGTGCTGTGCCTGCATTTGTACCTACATCTGGCCCTCTGAGGCTTCTTATTTTTTATAAAACTTTCCCTGCATTGAATAGTAAATTCCCTTATATACCATACTCGTATGCTCCTCCTTTCAAAATTCTTTATTTGTCGCATACATGGACAAATACATACACAACATGAAATGAACCCCATAAGACTGTGCTGTGAAGTTATCAAGAAACTGAAATTAAATTTCAGTTGGAAAGGCTAATCCTAGGTACAAAATATATGTAGAAAAAAAGTATATTTCAATGAAAATATTATAAATGTTACGAACATGAACAGAATCAAGACCTTAAATGTAAAATAGCAGTAGAATATCAGAAGAGAATGGGTTCTCCTTTTGACTCTGGGTTTCTTCCTCCAGCTTCAGGACATTTTTTCTCACCACTGTGGCCTTTAACTCACTAGGGGCTCAGACCTGGACTCTGTAAAGCTGCTTTGTGATTAAGGTAAAAAGTAAATAAGTAATAAAATGAAGCAAATCAATAAGACTGAACTGAGTTGAGCTGAATATCTGTGCTGTAAAGTGCAGTGTGTTATTGCGGAGCGTGGTCAGGGTGTGAAAGGGCCGCCGGCCTGTGCTCCGCCCGTGTCCCAGACGAGGTCGACTGACACGGATTGGCGCGGCAGAGGCCCAGGGTCAGAGCCTGTACTTCTTTTTCTCCTGCGTCCACACTGTCTGTCCCGCTTTCTCCGGGGTGAGTCTGAGATGAGGACAGCCCATCTCTCCCCGTCCCGCCGCTCCTGCGCTCCGGTGCCAGCGTCCGCTTTGCGAACCTGCTCCCCCTGATGTGGAGTGACATTTATTGCAGACTGCCCTTTGGGATTTGTGGTTCATTTTTTATAACAGCCTCCCCTCCCTCTCCGCCGGCCTGCTGCACGGGCCCCATTTGAGCAGATCCGGAGTGAAGGCAGGGCGTTGGAGCTTTGGATTATTGATGCGCCTGTCGGAGGGAGTTTTCGTCAGACACCCCGCAGGAGGAGGGATGTGTGTGTGTGTGTGTGTGTGTTGGTATGTGTGCGTGTGACCCTTGCGAGGTCTAACACTCGCTGGCTATCTTAACCTTTTCGGAGTGACCAGGCGTGTGTCTGTGTGTGTTCTCAGTGATGTCAGAGAGGTAAAGTGTGTGTGACTTGTTAGAGCCACTTTCTGCCTCACCTCTCTAAGCACATTCACAACATTCGCTCATCCTGCTACATGCACACACACACACACAAACACACACACACAAATTCACTAGTGTATTGGCCATATTTAGACAGGGAGCTCATCCTCCAGACATGAAGACATGCAGCTTACATCATGTCAGACATCATGCAGTCAGACATCATGCTGAGCTTCCTATGTCATGTAGAACCAAAGTTATTGTTTTTATTTAAATTGCCCTCTTATAAATTATAAAAAAAATCTCATTTATTTTAGGTCTTAGAAACAAACAGAATAAAACACCAGATCTTTGACTTTTCAGGATAGTCTCCGCCCACAAGTGGGTGGGGAAAACCCACAGAAGGAGGCGGTCCAGAGAGCGACCGAGTGGCTGAGAGGCAGCGCCCCGAGAGAAAGAGCAACAATGCGGCGATTGTGTAGGAGAACAAACACTGGTTTTATACTGATTGCATCGTTTTACAGATCTAATGGCTACCTGAACCTGATATTTATATCTGAACCCAAATATCTATGAAAAAGTCTGTTAAAAGTGGGAGGGGAGGTGTGAGCACCCTGACATGAATTTTGAATGATGACCAAACCCCAAAAGAAATTGAAGCTGTTATTTGAAGCTGTGGTGGAGCTGACAGGTTCATACGAACCTAAAAATTCTCAGCTAAAGTTTCATGGCTAGATTGACATTTCTTGTGTGTGAATGCCTTTTGGTGTGTGTGCGTGTGGGGAGGCTATATGTGTATGCATTTGAATGTGCTTTACTATGGCTTTGATCATATGAGTGTGTGTGTGTGTGTGTGTGTGTATGAAATGGGCTCCAAAGGGAGGTCGCTTTCATTGTGGTTTTTTTTTGTGCCTGTAAGTAAAATGAAGAGCTTTTAATGTGAAACACAATTAAGAGAAGAGTTATGGGCATAAATCTGCACTTGCGCTCATGCTCCCAAGACACCCACCCACACACACACACACACACACACACACACACAGTCGTACATGCCTATGGGCTTCCTTCCTGGAGCAGCATTGACCTCTCAGCCATATGGCAAGAATTAATATGGGGGACGTTTTTCATCTCCCCTTTATGCTGGAGGACCGGCCGGGCAGGCAGGACGCTTTGGACCCATCATTGTTAAATAAGCTGCCACTTACAGTTTACATTTACTTACAGGTACAGTTTGCCATATTTGTTAAGTTTGGTGCCTGAAGTTTATTGTGCAGTTTTACACTGGAGCTACAATGTAGCTAACAAGTAATCATTAGCATCGAGCTGTATGCATACACTCTTGCCTACGTGGGCAAGACATGGCAGAACATACACACTGAACACAGAAAGGATCCTTGGCTCAGTTTATTTTACTTTTGTTCATCTGTTTAATTCTGTCAAACGATAATGCTTTTCATTCATGATGACACACCAGTTCTCTGATTTACAGTTAGTAGCCACAGTTGATTTGTCACAGATAAATAATTCAGTCAGTTGCATTTACTGGGTGAAACAGGGTAATTGGGTGAAACTGCTTGTTTACTTTGAAGTGGGGCATGTGAATACTGTGCATCCACAGGACATGGACATGTTTTGAAGTCAGGAAAATAACATTTCGGCCTAAGAGTAGGTTTCAGGAGCACAAGCACAGTTTCTGAACAAAATGTAAGGTAGATATTGAATGTTGCACCAATCCATCAGTGTGGGTGCAGCCACTGTCACTTCTCCTGAACACCAAAGAAGCTGGATCCAGTCCTAAACGCTGTTGTCAATTGATACATTTGTATCCCCCACGCACACACTTATCTCTCGGATCCACTAGCGTGAGTGGAGGTGAATAGGCGTGTAGTAACTAGTTTATGAGAGATGACCATGACGTGGCTAATGTGTAGGCGGCTCCGAATTCTAAAATTTAAGCCTGGATGCAATTTCCAGGTCTCAAAAAGAGGACGTGTCCGGTGGAAAAGAGGACGTGCTCAGGCTCAAATCTGGTCACCCTAACAAAAGCATTTGTACTCAATCAAAACAGCAATACAGTGGCTAGCCTGCACATGAACCGGCAAGAAATTGGAGCTCAGTATCGTTGCAAATTGTCGGAAACCTCATAGCAAGTGTATATGAGATCACCCCAATTACTTTTAGCTTCCATTACTTAGGCTACGTTAGCCTTGTTGCTCTAGTGCAAAAATAAAGCTAGAATTTAAACAGCAAACAGTTCCTTTAAACTGATTTTATGACACTGAAATCTTTACACAGGGCACTAGCCATCACTGAAATGGGTCACAGCAATGTGTCCGGTGCGGCCTACGCGGTCTCAGAATGGCGTTTTTTTGTGTTTAGCTGCTTTCCAGAGGGGCAGAATGGATATTTTATTGTTTTGCCCACACACAGCATTTTCAGTGTACACAGACTGTGACACCCAGTTATGCAACCGGGATTTATTCAGTCTGGCACCCATGTTTGACCAGCCATGTGTGCACGCTGTCTTATGAGTAGAGAACAGCTAGGCTAATAAAAGACTTGGATGATGAATGCACACGAGAGAAAGTGGATCCAAAGAAAGGCAGAGTGTGTTGTCAGCTTTAATGGCGTTATGCGTCACTAAACATAAACAATGGTGCATATAATTAAGATCATAATGCAAACATTTCCATATAGGGTTATAATTAGCATAATAAGGGTAATTAAATCCCCCCCTATGCTAAAAGAAACAAATACGCAGATACATTCCCAAACTGATGGGTGTGTACATACTGTGGTGTATTCCTGTCTGTTCTGGTAAATGCTCAGTTTAGTTCTAAATATATTTCTCATATTAAATAAATATTACATATTTAAATCAAACAATATATTTTGGTCATATTTTGATACATATAGGATTTAGATTTAGGTTCTAATCTGAAATTAATGTCAGGAGTTGGGTCTTGGCTTAGGGTTAATCGATATTTAGAAGAATTTTAGCCAAAGACAAGGCGAGAAGCATCTCCAGAGCATCTTCAAGGGAGTTTTCATCAACCAAACCCTTTAAAACGCTAGCTAATGGTCTACTTTTGTACGAGAAATGTGTGCTTTCTTTGCAGTGAATTTAACACGTGCACGCGCAGACAAACTCTCACACACACACACACACACACATATGCACTCATGTCCAGTTGATACATCAAGCTTTTTTGAACACACAGTCTATATGAATGCACCATTAGTCTGGCCACATCGCCTGAGGCTGGAGCTGTATGTAATGTGTTGGTGAGGGGAAAGTGTGGATCCAGGCTGGAGTTGGACAGCATCACCGTAAATAGCAGACAAAAAGTAGAGCAGTCCATCACACACCATATGGATCTAATCGAGGGCTCTAATGTACAGCTGAATGGACCTACTCTAGCAAACTGGGACTGACCTGACGCTCTAAGTGCCACTAAACGGCCAGACAATGGTCACCTTCAAAGTCCACTCTGGGTCTGAAAAGAAAGTTCGAATCCAGTGTTCAGGAGTAAGTGAGCGGGTACACAAACCACAACACACACAAACACACAGATACATACACACACACACACACACACACACACACACACACACACATAGTTCAGTGGAGAACTATGACTGTTCACATTATTGAACTTCACATTAACATTTTTTTGCCTTTTTAGATTAAAAACATACATCTGAAGCATGTAAAACTAACCTGTGTTTTTTTATAGCTTGTGACAGGCAGTAATATATATCTGACCTTGCATGTTGCCGTTTTACATTTACTCTATCAGTAAAGAGAGCCAATGTTTTCCAGCTGCTGCCGCTGTTTTCCAACAGCTGCCTGAAACATGGGCTGAATCTCAAATGGCTCTAATGGCTCCTGCATCCGAATAGTGCAGGATGTGTCTGAAAAAATAGCCATATGGGACATTTCCACATTGGACAAATTGTGTACTGTGTTTGTAGAACACATGCCGCGAACTGTATCAGGAGTAGAAATTTGAGATGCACCCCTGGTTACATTACACTCATATTCACACTCCAGTTGGCCCAAAGTGACATTATTCTTTACAGAATTGGTCCCACCTACTTTAAATCAAAGCGTGATCAGCTGATTCCACTGTCACCTTAGTCTAGCTCCTGAAGTCCAAACCATTTGTTGATTTTTGTTGAGTGTTTTCCTGTTTTTCCCAATTAAACCATTTATTTGTGCAGCAACAGTTGCTGAAGAAAGCACTACAAAACATTGAAATTCATGAAGTTTCCTCTATTATATGGAAAGAATGCGTAGCAGTGCATGTCTGACATCCTATTAACTGATTGTATGTTGATGCTGAGACAAATTCTAGATTGTCCTTTAAATGCCCTCTTTAACTGTTGATCTATATTTTGATTATAATTATAATTGTGAAAGGTGGCTTTTCATAGGTCAGTGGTGATTAATGAAGAATATGACATTTTCTAATAAAGGAATGAGACATAATAAAGGAACTCAAAAGTATATCAGAAGTGAGTCACAGGCAAATATAGAACAGCATCTCAGTGTGTGCAGAAACATTTGAGTGGTAGTATATACATATATATGATATAAATGATTTTCAGATTTTTTTGCTTTTTATTATTGGCTACATTGTAGATTAATATTGAAAACATCACCTCAGATTCACGAAGAATCAACCTGGAATGGGGTTTAATTAACAGGTGTGCTTTGTCAAGCCTTCTTAATGTGTTTGGGATCATCAGCTGTGAGGGTCGAGTTAGTCCACAGTTAGTGATTCTATTCCACTGCGGTTCTACTGCACATTATGGCAAGAATCACTTAACTCAGTAAAAAAACAACAGTCCATCATTCCCTTACTACAGAACAGATTCTAGTTTCTTTAACTCTTTTTGTTAACTGCATAATTCCAGGTGTTCCTTCATCATTTAGTTTGTTTTTAACATTAATCTACAATGTAGAAAATAATAAAAACAAAGAAAAAACACTGAATGAGAAGGTGTGTCCAGACTTTTGACTGGTAGCATATATATATTGTATATATACACAATATTTACATTTACATTTACGGCATTTATCAGACGCTTTTATCCACAGCGACTTCCATTCCCTACCTACTGGGGGCAGTCTCCCTGGAGCAACTTGGGGTTAAGGGTCCCAGTGTTTGTGCTGAAAGTAGGATTCGAACCCACAACATAAAAATACACACGTGCACATTCATGCTAAACACAAACATATGCAAATATACCACACATATCTCTTTTTCTCTCTCTCTCACTCTCTCTCTCTCTCTCTCTCTCTCTCACTCTCTCTCTCTCTCAATCACACTCTCTCTCTCTCTTTCACTCTCTCTCTCTCTCTCTCTCTCACAC
>JBBPDE010221108.1:0-13493 GCA_037974605.1 Nannopetersius ansorgii | reverse complement strand
GTTACATATATATTTTAGAAAATTACCTGTAGGATTAGGCATTGTAGTTAAAGTTACCAGCGTCTGTTGAAACCAAGAGGCTTGCACTCGAGCGATGAGACTCGAACACATGGTATTCTTGAATTTTAATGCTGTGCTGAGACCTCAAATGTTTGAACATGTTGATGTCTCTCTATTTGCTCATTTCCTTTTCTCTTTGGCTTCACTTGTATCTATTTCTTTCTCTGTTTTCTCGGGCCAATCTGATCTGGCTTAATTATAAAAAAATAAAATTGCCCAGCATTAGTTTAAATGTTACATGTGGACATTAAATGTAGACATTTTAGAAAATGTCTAAAAACATGTTTTCACATTTCCATGATGGACCATTTTGTGTAGATTTTATAAAAGAAAACTAAACTCAAATCTCAAATGTGGAAAAAGTGAAGGGTTGTAAATACTGTCTGGTGGCACTGTATCTTGGGTACTACTCTTGGTCTTTTTCAGCTCAATTATATCTGTGGCTGGGATTTAGTCATACATTTATCAAGCTGTAAGTTCAAGAGGGACACAAGGGTTCTGTGTTGGTTACTATTCTGTTGCACCTGGCACTGAGTTGTTTTTATTTTTTATGTTGTCTTACAGAAAGAAATGATCACCTGCAAGTCCTACGTACACAATGAAAATTTACTTCCACAACTACATCAGTGGATGCCACTGTGAGGGATTTCTGTGAGCCCAGAGAGGAATATGTGACAATACTGATCTCAGGAGAGGTTTAATTATTCTGAAGCCCCAGTCTTCAGAAAATGTCCTCTGCTAACCTTCTCATCAACACATCATCTCACAGATAAACACCAAAAAGGATGTCCTACCAGTACTCAGACTGGGGGAGGTTTTACTGATAGTCATAGTCTCAAGATACAGCAACGCAGTCATACAGGAGGGAAACTGTATCACCGCTCAGAATGTAGGAAGAGTTTCAACGAACGAATTAATCTGCAAACAAACCAGCGCATTCACACTGGAGAGAAACTGCATTACTGCTCAGAGTGTGAAAAGAGTTATATAGAGATGGATACCCTCAAACACCACATCCACACTGGAGAGAAACCCTATCAGTGCTCAGAGCGTGAAAAGAGTTTTATAGAGATGGATACCCTTAAACACCACCAGCACTTTCGCAATGGAGAGAAACCCCATCAGTGTTTAGAGTGTGGACAGAGTTTTAATGATAAAGGTAATCTCAAAAAACACAAGCGCATTCACACTGGGGAGAAACTGTATCAGTGCACAGAGTGTGGACAAAGTTTTAATCAACTACATTCTCTAAATATACACCAGCGACTTCACACTGGAAAAAAAACATTTCAGTGCTCAGACTGTGGACAGAGTTTTAAAGATAAGAGTGGTCTCAGATCACACCAGCACATTCACACTGGAGAGAAACCATATCAGTGCACAGAGTGTGGACAGAGTTTTAGACAGACAAGTACTCTCAGATCACACCAGCGCGTTCACACTGGAGAGAAACCATATCAGTGCTCAGAGTGTGGACAGAGCTTTAAACATAAGAGTGGTCTCAGATCACACCAGCACATTCACACTGGAGAGAAACCATATCAGTGCACAGAGTGTGGACAGAGGTTTAGACAGACGGGTACTCTCAAAACACACCAGCGCATTCACACTGGAGAGAAACCATATCAGTGCTCAGAGTGTGGACAAAGTTTTAAAGATATGAGTGGTCTCAAATCACACCAGCACATTCACACTGGAGAGAAACCATATCAGTGCACAGAGTGTGGACACAGTTTTAACCTAATACATCATCTAAAAGTACACCAGCGCATTCACACTGGAGAAAAACCGTATCAGTGCAAAGAGTGTGGACAGAGTTTTAGACAGACAGGTAGTCTCAAATCACACCAGCGCATTCACACTGGAGAGAAACCGTATGAGTGCTTAGAGTGTGGACGAAGTTTCAGGAATCGGAGTACTCTCAGAACTCACCAGCGCATTCACACTGGAGAAAAACCGTATCAGTGCTCAGAGTGTGGGAAGAGTTTTATATATATGGATTCCCTTAAACACCACCAGCGCATTCACAGTGGGGTAAAACTGTATTACTGCTCAGAGTGTGGACAGTGCTTTAGTGATCAGAGTACTCTCAAATCACATCAGCGCATTCACACTGGCGAGAAACCATATGAGTGCTCAGAGTGTGGACAGAGTTTTAGAATGAAGTGTCATCTCAAATCACACCAGCGCATTCACACTGGAGAGAAACCATATCAGTGCTCAGAGTGTGGACAGAGCTTTTGTGATCAGAGTACTGTCAAATCACATCAGCGCATTCACACTGGAGTGAAACCGTATCAGTGCTCAGAGTGTGGACAGAGTTTTAGTCGGAAGAGTAATCTTATAAGACACCAGCAGATTCACACTGGAGGGAAACTGTATCAGTGCTCAGAGTGTGGACAGAGCTTTAGTGATCAGAGTACTCTCAAATCACATCAGTGCATTCACACTGGAGAGAAACCGTATCAGTGCTCAGAGTGTGGACAGAGTTTTAGTCGGAAGAGTAACCTCATAAGACACCAGCAGATTCACACTGGAGAGAAACCGTATCAGTGCTCAGTGTGTGGACAGAGCTTTAGTGATCAAAGTACTCTCAAATCACACCAGCGCATTCACACTGGAGAGAAGCCGTATCAGTGCACAGAGTGTGGACAGAGTTTCAGACAGAAAGGTACTCTCAAAATACATCAGCGCATCCACACTGGGGAGAAACCGTATCAGTGCTCAGAGTGTGGACAAAGTTTTAAAGATAATAGCGGTCTCAGATCACACCAGCACATTCACACTGGAGAGAAACCATATCAGTGCACACAGTGTGGACAGAGTTTTAACCAACTAAATCATCTAAAAATACACCAGCGCATTCACACTGGAGAAAAACCATATCAGTGCTCAAAGTGTGGAAAAAGTTTCAGTGATCGGAGTAATCTCAGAACACACCAGCGCATTCACGCTGGAGAGAAACCATAGCAGTGCTCATAGTGTGGATGGGGTTTCTTTGCAAAGTGTAGTCTCCAAAATCATGAGAGTAGAGACTGTATCACACTTTAGTGGAAAAGAGTCATATTTGAAAATTAAGGATACACATATATCAGTATGGAGGAAACAATATTGTGGGTATCTTTGTCGCCTCAAGGGTCCGGTCGAATTTCTTTTGGTGTCCATATGGGTGTCTGCTCAGAGCTCTGTTTTCTTGCCCCAGCCATGTATAATGACCATAATATGCTATTAAAGTCTGTGGCATGTGGACAGCCGGGAGAATGTTCTCGACTGTTTTGAAAAATTCTGTAACATTCTGTAACAAAAGGCGGATTTTATCAGAACACACTTCATAAAAATAACTTTTATTTAATGCCTGTTTCATTGTTTGTTTAACTAAGTTTACAGAAAAATGAAAATGATTGACAACAAAAACAAACCCTGTAATCAAAACAATAAAAATCCTTTCAAGTTGTCATTTCAGCTTCATCGTGGCATGGATTAAAGAACTTTTTCACATAGCAGGGACTGCAGGAACTCTGGTTGGTAAGCAAGCTTTGATCGAAGGTGTGAATGAAGGTAATGGAAATATCTTTTTTTTTTACTTCAGAAATTTGTAATTTAATGGTACTGCCATGGCATGGCTGGGGAAGCCACAAGGGGGAGCCAGAAAAACAGTGCCAGACACAAGACCTGTGGATGATGTCCAACACTTCGTGTTGCAGCCGTTGCAGTGTACGTGTGTGTTTGCCCCGTCCAAATAATACTGATGCAATCTCTCCAAACGGCTGCATTATACTGTGGGAATTTTTTTTTTGTTCAGATCAAGGTCAACGTTTTAAAATGGCTGTGGCTGGTGTGTTATTTTACACTGATAGATATTTAAAGTGATTTTGTGATTAATAGATTTCCAACTGAGCAACAAAACACCCAGTCCAACTCAGTTTCTTAAAGTCATCTTCACAAAACATGTTTGTGGAAGGGTATTGTGGCACAAAACATGACATCACTCAACACACCAACAGAGATCACTCTGAGAGGAAGAGGAGCGCAATGAAACTTCTACGCCTCTAACTACCTTTAGTACAAGAACGTTTATACAATTGTATTTTATATGGAATATTTTATTACTTCATTATGAATGTTACAAAATTAGAAAATATTTACTGTACTGTATAAGTTTATAAAAAATATTTTAAAAAAATATTTATTCAGAAGGAGTGCAGTAACATTTGGTTTACAATCGCTTTAAACCAATATGCTTTTTACCAAGAGCTTTTTAACAGCGGTATTCAACCCTTTAACACAGTTACAGTTAAAATCTTACTGTAAATCTCAACATAACATTCATTTAGTCAAATAAAATATAACCCAAAACTATTACCCCCGTGGGGCATTCACGTTCTATCTAGTTTATTATAGAAAAACAAGTTCCCCTCAGAGTCCACAGCATGGAGGGCCAGAACTATTATATTTGCTGACAATGTTGTTTAAGAAATATGTTGACAATTTAAGTGTAAAACCCAATGAAATCTGTATACAGGAAACTTGGTTGATTCCCAAGCTGGGGTTTATTATTAAAGAATATACCTTAATAAGGAGACATAGAGATCTTGAAAACTGGAAAACGTGAGGGGGTCGTTACATGAGCCATTTGATGGAAATCTGGAAGGATACAAAAGGGAGAATGGTATTGTGTGGTGATTTTAATGTGCATAGTACACTGTGGGGGGTGTAAGAATCACATGAATCAGTCAGTTCTGAAACAGTGCCAAAATCGTGGAAATGCCCAGGTATAGGCTAAGAATATCTGCTGGAGAATGTTCTGTGACCCTATAGGAAGAATCACTCGAGTAGACAGAGTTTGGGCCACGATAAAGAAAATGAAATGAGGTGGAAAAGAATATGGCTACCCTGTGTTGATAGATGGCCAAAATACAATCACTAGTAGTACTGGCAAAGCAGAGATAATATCAAAGACATTAAGTACTTAGTCTTAGCCAACATGAAAAGAGAGCAAGAGCAGAAACAGTTGAAAACTATCAGCATGACTTTGAGAATGAAGATGTGATGAGAGGTGTTGAATGAACTAATCACAGTAACTGAATTCAGTAATGCACAGAGAACGTGCAGTAAATCTTCTCTGGGGGGGATTGAATTTGCTGGTCTATTAGGAGAATCTAACAGACAAAGGAAAGGAAGTCTTGTTGGGTCTGTACAATAAGGTCTGAACAGAGGGAATAATTCCAAGAGTATGGAAAAATCTATAATTATCCCTATTTAAAATCTTGGAAAAGATTAAACAAATCCTAGCAACTACAGACCAATAGCACCAATCTCAGATGGGGGAAACAATGGAAAGAATAATAAATGACAGACTTACATATACGATTGAGACTAAAGGATTGATACAAAATTATCATTGTGGTTTTAAAAGAGGCAGGCACTGTCATGGTTGGTCGTATGTAAGGGAAGGGGAGGACGCTTGGGCAGTACAGGCAAAAGGTTTAATAACAAAACACAGAACACAAAACACAGGATAACATGAAACAAAAACAAAAACCCAGACTCAGAATCACACGACAAAAACAAACATGAACAGAAATCCAAAACGGCTAGGCTCGTGTTTCCAGGAACATAAAAAACAAACCAAGGAAAGCTTCCCTCGTAAACAAACAAGGGGAACAACAAGGTAAACTGATTCCAGCGTTAGCAACACGCAGCATTAACTCAGGACAGGGATGAAGCACAAGCCTGCAAAAGAAACACTAAAACAGACAGTATAAATCTCATGAACCAAACAGGGCATAAACCAGAGCACACACCATAGAAAGACAAATACAGACTCACAGGACAGGGGTCAGGCTGGGCTTTAAATACTGAACCTAAATGGGAAACAGGTGAAACTCATAATGGTGGGACGTGATACAAATAAGGCATGATGACTTGAAAGGGAGGAAGGGAAGTAGGGAGGTAGGTGGATTGGGATACGGAAAAGCTGGGAACAGGGACAGACACAGAGACAGGAACGAAAGTAGAAAGAGAACAGAATACTGGGGACGTGAGAAAAGAAATAAACTATAACGAAACTAATACTCGGGAGACTGTGAACGGATTCTACGGGGGGGAAGGCGAGGAGACTGTGACAGGCACCATGGATCAAATACATTTCCCCAAGGACAAGAGTATTTGTCGGCAGACAGTGAGGGCCAGATGCTCTCCTAAAATAAAATACAATTAATATTGTATCTTAATTAATATGTTATTATTTGATACATTCATTTTCCTTTCAAATTTGTTATTTTTTTTAGCCTATGTCAATGTTAACATAATCACATTACCTGTATTATTAAAAGAATAAGAAGAAATAATAAAAGAAATGTTGAATGATAGACATGAGTTTATCATCATTTTTGATTGTGTAATGGCAGTTGGTGTGATACCATGTTATTTAAGAATACAGTATCTTCCTTTTAATGAAAACACCGTAAAAGCAAAACAAGCAGCCACACTGCAAAACATGAAAGTCAAAAATGGGTCGAAATAAACTCGGATATTTAATGGTAAACACATAGATAAACAAAAACTCTAAATAAGGCAGGTTAGTCCGCTGTCTTTGGAGAAGATAAACAACGATTTGCGCCGAAGCATCCGTTTTGGCTTCCTTATACAGTATACACATCAGTCTTAACGCGGTATGGAATGGAAGCTGCAATTGAGCATAAAGTTAAAAATGAAAGGTGCATGTTAGAGCAAGCAGATTTTGACAAATTTAGAGAGATTTATGATGCTGTCAGTGATAGATATCAATAAAGATATGGAAAGTTTATGTGGAGATGTTAGTGTTGGCATAGCCAGTGCTGCAAGTTTAGCCATGCCTAAATTTGAGTAAAATAGTACCATGGTGGTCAAATGAATGCAAAATGCCTCTTCGTCTTAAAAGAGATCAGTTAGCACTTGTATATTGGGCAAACTTGAGGGGTCATGATGGAAATCATATGGAAATCAGTCAATTCTGAAACAGTGCCAAGAGCGTGGAAATGCCCAAGTTAGAAGTTCTAAGGAAAAACTATAAGGAAGGCTTATAAGTGAGCAGTTTCAGGTTGAAAATGGTATCCCACAATGGAGTATTGTCAGTTCTTTATTGTTCTCTGTTATGATAAATGAGGTTTTAAAGAAGCGGAGAATCTTGTTGATGTAGCACTGTTTGCTCATAATTGTCTATTATGGGAAAGAGGGTGAAATGTAGAATTGGTGGTGAATAAGATACAGCAAGCAGTTGATGTAGCGGATAAATGGTCCATTAGATTGGGTTTTAGTATATCAATTAATAACAACGTTCTTTTCAAGGAAGAAAATAGCTAAGGACATAAAAGTGAAATGATCTGCTAAAAAATTTGTAAGGGTTGACTCTTTTAAATATCTGAGCAAGTGGTTTGATCAAGGGTTAACATGGGCGGAACATGTACAAATAATAATTGATTGATCAGGTCTGATTTTCGCTATGGATGCATAGATTATGGGTCTGCAGCCAAAACATTGTTGAGTAAGTTGTTACAAGATTGTTGATCTTGATTCAAAATCAGGCATTAAGGTTATGCAGTGGTGCTCTCAAAACCACACCAGTGGCAACTATCCAGGTGGAGATGGGAGAAATACCTCTCCATCTTAGAAGAGATCAGTTAGCCCTTGTATATTGGGTCATGGTGGAAATCATATGAGTCAGTCAGTTCTGAAACAGTGCCAAGAGTGTGGAAATGCCCAAGTCAGGAGTTTTGGATGGGTGATCGATGCTAAATTAAACGAAATGCAGCTTGCTGAATTAAAAATAAGCCCTACAGTACCTTTCCCAGATGCCCCATCATGGGTTTTTAAAGAAGTGCCAATTGACCTGGAATTATTAATAGAGAGGCAAGAGAATGACAGACAAATATATGGTGCAGAGTTATTTAAAAGAGAATTACAGAGAGGGTATAACACTATATACAGGTGCCTTTGAAAGGACTGATAAAAGAAAGGGGGTTGCTTATGTTATCCAAAATATAAAAATAAAAGTAGGTAAAAGAATCAGTGATGATCATTCAGATTAATTGATTGCTGTATCCTATGGGTGGAAGGTAACAGGCAGTAATTGCTTCAGACACTAACTCAGCTTTGATCAGCATCCAACATAGAATCAAGACAGGATATTGTATTTGAAATAATACAAGTTGTAACCAGTCTGCTAAAACCAGGCATTATGATAACTGTGTTATATGTACCAGCACATATATATGAGTTGTAGGAAATGAGTTAGCAGATAAATGTGTTAAGCAAACAGCTGGAAATTCTAACATAGACATAGATGCAAATTACAGCAAAGCAGAAATCAAAAGTAAATTCTTCTTTAACTATGTATTGAGATTCTTGAGGAATACAGACATAATTAAAGGAATTTAGGGTTTTTTTTTGGTCTGTTTATCTGTGTACAGCTGGTGGTGGAAATGCATCACTCAAGTTAGTTGCCAACCGCCATTAAACCGAAAGAAAAAGAAGCAACAGAAGAGTGAAGTTGAGAAGCAGCAGGAGTTCTCAATGTTTTAGAGAAAGGGGCTGAGGGTAAAGAGCAGTTTAACACTTTTACACTCTTTACACTGCGTTTAACTGAAAAGGAGACTGCTCTCCTGTTTCAGCAACGTGTGCACGTGTTTGTTGGTGTTGCAGGGTACCTGCGGATCCTTGAAAAAGGCTGGAATTCTAAAAGGGCTGGCATTAAATTAACTCATTTAATCCCACTGGCAACAACTGTTGCTGTTTTTTTTTTATTTTGGAAGCTCAAAAGTGATGTTTTGCTTTGGGTAGCTAATGGAAGTTTTTTATAAAAGAGAAAAGGTTGTCTTCTCTAAATTGCATCAATGCCATGTGACTGGTGTGAATAGAAAAATTTGGGATTAAACGGGTTAATGCTAGGGCGAAATGAATCAAAAACATCTGTTCCCGGGTAGCCTATTTTCCCCTATTTTTATTTTTTACAAGCGCAGTCACTGCCCCATAGGTCTGCATGCATGCCATAGAAAAAAAGGCCATAGTGCTGCATGCGAGTGTAGAACGGGTAAAGGGGCAAACATGTAAACATGCAATTCAATGAGAGATGGTTGGAGGATGAGAACTACCGTGGCTGGTTGAAAAAGAAGTTTTATGTTAGAGCTGTTGCTAGAATAAATCCAGTTTGTGCCTTGTTGAAATCATCTAATTTCTAGTCTAGTGTGTGTTTTGATTGTCTTAATTTGTCTTTGTGAAGGTTTTGAAAAGGTATTAAGTCACTGAATTTGTGTTTCAGAGATGGGCAGATACCCTGTGTTGGGGTTTGTGTGTGAACAATGAGTGATGTTATTGCACAGTATTTCCAATACCATTAAAACATTGAATATTAAATATAGAATATTAAATATTGCACAGTTGGTGGATACTATAATGAGTTCCCCTCTACAAGCATTAAAGAAGCACATGCCGTTCAATGTATAGAAACACAAAAGGCCTGTGCAGCACCAAGAAATCCTGAATTAGTTCTAATGGAAGGGAGACATTCTATAATTTAGTATTTGTATTGTAATCTCCAGCAGAACCAGAACTGAAAAGGTGTAAATCAAGTCAAGTAGATTTCTATTATATACACAGTACATAGTAAAAATGATACAATGTTCCTCCAGGACCATGGTGCAACACGAGCAGAACAGAACAGAACACAAGTGCAAAACAGGACAGAACAAGAGCAACAATACCACTTAACGAGACAAGACAAGACAATGTTAGTGCAAAGTGGTGTGAATGATAAAAGGCATGCCCTTTTTGTCTCTTTGTGTAGAAAGGTTTTAATGTAAGCTTTTCTAGTTTGGGGCTTCTTATTTTTGTAGTAGCTTTTAGAGCTTTGGAGGCAGGGCAGGCAGACAATGACCGCCATTGTTTTATGTCCATGTCAGGGGAAGGCGAAGTTACAGGTGTGATTCACCCATCTAATCAATATGCTTGTGAAAGAGTCACAGGCTTCAGAGAAAACTTGATCTTAGATAGACTTTTTTACAATTTGTATTGAAACTGCATAACATTTCTGAATGTTCTTGCTACTTTTTTGAAGTCAACACATATGTTTACCAGGTTCAGACCTTAAAACTCTTGCTCAGATACAGTGGGGCAAAAAAGTATTTGGCTGCCACCTATTGTGCAAGTTGTCCCACTTAAAAAGATGAGAGGTGTGTACTTTTCATCATAGGTACACTTCAACTGTGAGAGACAGAATGGAAAAAAAATCCAGGAAATCACATTTTGAAGTTTGTTGCTTTTTTTGAGCTTGTGAAGTCTTGTGTCTGGTGTTTGCCAGGGTAAGGCATCACATACTTTTACCATTACACCCACAGGGACTTTAATGACACTGCATTCAGATACACAGACTTTCATATGGAGTCTGTCCTTTACAGCTATGATAATGCTCTGGACTCTGACGGGAGCATTTTATAACAAACAAAAATGTATTTGTTCTCCTTATTTGTTTTGTACTCCTTAAATTTTTGTAAACCACATATTCTTGTGCTTATGTTTGTAAAGCAGCACTTTAAAAATAAGTGTGCAATACTTTTGAATTGATTATTTAATTATAACAATGTGATTAATTGTGATTAATCACACAAAACCATATGATCAATCACAATTACAATACAACTAAGGGGGGGGCACTGCCTGGCTTGGAGCAGTCTTCTCTAGAGAGGCTGAGGGACACCCATCTGTTGGGTGGGTAGCTTCTGGGCACGCGGAGCTTGGATCCCATACTCTATCTGCACCTGCGTGTCCGACTCCTTGCGTGGGCACTGCCTTGGGCACTGGGGCAGCGTGGTTGTGCTCATGCATACACAAATGCATAGGCACACACTTATATATGCACATGAATATACTTGCTGCACAGACACATGCACACATTTGTACACACACACACACGTGTACACATACACATAAATACATACACCCATAGGCATACAAATACTGTATGACAATCAGAGGCACACACATACACACACATGCACACACATGTACTCTCATGCATATACACACACATACATATACATGCATACACACACACACACACACACACACACACATATATATATATATGTAGACAAAAATACCCAGGACCACAGCTGTTACAGTGTTGCCGCAGGTATATATGTTGTTTCTGTGCTGTTAGTGTTGACGTATTTTGTTCTGTGCTATTATGGCTGGTTCTTGGTTTTCAGATGCAGCATTCGGAGCGATGACTGAGTTGCAGCAGTTTTCATTTTGATCTCTTCTTTGTTATTCCATTTTGTGTAGTTTTGGGAGAGATAACTAATTAAATCTTTTTTAGATTAAATCTGTAATGTAACAAAATGTGGAAAAAGTGAAGGGTTGTGAATACTTTCTGGTGGCACTGTATCTTGGGTACTCTTCTAGGGATTTGGTCTTTTTCAGCTCAAATATATCTGTGACTGGGATTTAGTCATAAATGTATCAAGCTGTAGGTTCAAGAGGGTCACCAGGGTTCTGTGTTGTTCACTATTCTATTGCACATGGCACTGAATTATTTTTTTTATGCTTATCTTACAGAAATAAGTTATCACTTGCAAGTCTTCTTGTCCTGCTGCCCACCTATACACAGTGAATAATTACTTCCACAACTACATTAGTGAATGCTGCTGTGAGGGATTTCTGTGACCCCAGAGAGGAATATGTGATAATGCTGATCTCCAGAGAGGTTTAACTATACAGAAGTCCCAGTCTTCAGAAAACGTCTTCTGCTAACTTTCTCATCAACACATCATCTCACAGATAAACACAAAAAAGGATGCCTTACCAGTGTTCAGTAGGGGAAGCTTTTTACTTTTTTCTTCATAGTCTCAAGATACACCATTCATACAGGAGGGAAACTGTATCACTGCTCAGTGTGTGGAAACTGTATCAGTGCTCAGAGTGTGGACAGAGTTTTAGTCTGAAGGCTACTGTCAAATCACACCAATGTATTCACACTAGAAAGAAACCGTATCAGTGCTCAGAGTGTGGACAAAGCTTTAGTGATCAGAATACTCTCAAATCACACCAGCACAGTGAAATTGGAGAGAAACTGTATCAGTGCTCAGAGTGTGGACAGAGTTTTAGAAAGAAGCATACTCTTAAATCACACTAGCGCATTCACACTGGAGATAAACCGTATCAGTGCTCAGAGTGTGGACAGAGCTTTAGTGATCAAAGTACTCTCAAATCACACCAGCGCATTCACAGAGGATGGAAACCTTATCACTGCTTAAAGTGTGGATGAGGTTTCTATAAAAAGAGTAGACTCCAAAAACATCAGAGCAGAGGCTGTATCACTCTTTGAATGTGAAAAGCTAAATGTATGAAAATTAAGTATACACAGATATATATATATATATATCAATATGGAGGGGAAAAAATGTGGGTGTCTCTGTGGTCTCAAAGGTCCTGTTATTCAAGCACAAAAGAAAGCGAGATGCAGAGTGAAGCACACCTCAACATTAAAATGCTTCTGACATTCAATGGAGGTGATATAAACAAGAAGAAAGGAAGCCTCAGAGGTTCAGACAAAGACAAAGCAATGTAGGCTAGGTCTGCCACAGCACTTGTCAAAATAATGTACAATGGGATTAAATGGCTGGAACATGTAAACTGTCAGATTTAATGATGGCAAAAGCAGCAGAAGTTTTTGTTCACACCACAACTTGTTTTAAAGTAGACAGTATGCATGTAGATTCGTAAAATTGATGGCGAAGTGGTGAGTGACCCTTGGGCGATCAACCCTGTTACAACAGGTTTAACCTATTCTAAAGCTTTCAATCCTGTTATGAGATACATTTTTTTTTACCTTTTTGTCATTAACAAACAAGTTAAAGCATCAAAATGTTTTTTATTGTGTGGATTATTGCAAATATATAATATCATGTAATGTTTATATATTATTGCACTTTTCTAGAAAAAATACAAAGTTCAATGACAGTCATGCTTTTGCAGATTATGAAGTAGAAAACTTTATATTTGTCTAATAAAAATATACGATTAATTACAAGGGACACATGAACTGTTAAGCCTATTGTAGACATGTTTAGGTGGGAGAATGTATTTTTTATACAGTACTGACATTACCAAAAAATGGATATTGTTCATAAATACAGAAACACTCCAACACCCAAATTTCTCTTATACTCACCTCAGAACCTGTAATAGATCATTAACTATTTTTTTAAATTGAAGTTTATTATCATATGTGCAAAGTACAGTGTACAGAGCACAATGATTTGCTTACTTGAATACACTATTTGCAGACAGAACATAAACTACAGGCTAAGTTGCATAAATGCAGTGGTGGAGGAAGTACTCAAATACTGTACTTAAGTAAAAGTACAAATAACCAGGACAAAAATGTACTTAAGTAA
>JBBPDE010221087.1:0-10402 GCA_037974605.1 Nannopetersius ansorgii | reverse complement strand
AATTTAGCATTTACTTTATAGAGTGTATGTATTTCAGGTCTATTTTAATATATTTTGTAATTGTGGAATATACAAAAAAATAAATTGACAAGCATGTCTGTATTCTGGACTGCAGTGACGCCTGTGATTGTGACCATATACTCTTTTAGTTTTCTGCTCTTCAGTGCGCTGGACTCCTGCCAAGCTGTGCACTGTGTCCTGGGATCAGTGTGTGTGTGACCACTGTAGCCCATCTGTTTGCAGGAACCTTTGGTCAGTAAAATTCCCAATGACACCAATCTGTTTTTTCTTTTGGCAACATCAAATCATGGTTTTTGTAACTTTTTACAGCAACAAAATTGAAGCACTACCCCACTTTTTGCAAATCAGTGTCACTATAGGATGCTTTTTCTGCATGCTGTACAGCAGCAGGAATTCAGACATACTCTGTTTTATTGACAACAGCCACATCCACATTATGAAATGTCCTGAAATTCTGAACCAGGATTTACAGTGAGCAAGTCATAGTCATGACAGCAAAAAGACAAAAACCTGGTTCCACATCAGTTTAGATGAGGTTAAATAGAAAACCTATACCTGTATCCTGAACAGGAAGTAAGAAAAGCATATGTGGAAGAAACTGTAATAACCTTCGATATGTGGATGACATGAGACTTATAGCAGAAGCTAAAGAAGATCCTTAGTCCCTCCAAAGGAAAGAAAAAAAATTATGATGATAAGGTTATAACAACAAGAAAGGCCACTAACTTTACCTTTGATGGTAGAAGTGGTGGACAGTTTTTGTATATTTGGATTAATTATTGATGAATAAAAGATCCAGCAGTCAAGAAACACATCACAGATTGGCACTCAACGCAAGAATGAAGGAGTTTGGAAACATCTTCAAATGTAATTTAGTGTTTCTGCAAACAGAAGACCAGGAGTGTCTATGCTGTGGTCTTTTCTTTATGCATGTGAACTCTGGCCAATAGAAAAATATTGATGTCGATGAACTTTTGTTCTGGCAAAGACTTAGACAGGAAAGAAAATAAACAAATGGATCCTTCATCAAATGGAGCCCCACCTCTCAGCCAGGCTGAAGCTGTCTTATCCTGGACATGTTATGAGAAGAGTAAGAAAACACAATTATGTTTGGAATGGTTGAAGGTAAGAGGAAGAGGACAGCCAACAACTAGATGGATGTATATAATTAAGGATATAATAAACAAGCCATTAAGAATCCTGAAGACCATAGAATCCATAGAAAGAAAACACCATCCATATTGCCCTTAATAATGATAATAATAGTTCATTTCAGTAGGAACTATAGCTGTAAATGAGACAGATGCTTTATTACTCAATTAGGAAAATACAGATTCATCAGCACATAATCTGAAGTTGAAGATTCTTCTGTATCAGTTTTGGAATGAAAGACTGTATTATAATCTTTGCCAGTTGAATATTACTCTGCAACTGGATTTTGGACTGTCTGCCTAACAGACCCCATTTTACTTTACCACTGTATCAAGAACAGCATACTCAAAAACTGCATCTGACATGGCAATTGGCCCGCATGAAGCCATAAAGCGCTCAGAAGGTGGCAAAAACAGTTTAGCAGCATTTACCCACCACTGAGAACATTACCCTTAAACGCTACCTGGGGAGAGTGAAAAGCATTACCAAGAATGCATTGCACCCTTACCATGGACTTTTAACTCTCCTCCCATCTGCCAGGCTTTACAGTCTCCACCCTTGTCCCAGCAGGCTCAGGAAGAGCTTTTTCCTTGAGGCTGTGACTCTGCTGAACATACCACTGCACTAAGCATTAGTGCACTCATTACTGTAGTACATTTATATTTTCATGCTCATTCTTGCACAGACTGATCCTCTCACATTGTGCAGAACTCTACTATTTATTGTACAACCAACTGTACATTTTTGTCAAATGTCTCAACTGTCAACAGCACTGTACATATTGTAGGAAATAGCATCACTTACGCAGCACGTATTTGTAAATAATACTATTCTTTTGCACTTCTGGTTAGATTCTAACTGCATTTCATTAACTTAGTACCTGTTTAATCAATTATAATAATATCAAAGCATATTTAAATAATGTATAAAGGTTCTTGTGGATGCAACGTATTTTTACAAATAGTCCTGAAATGTATCAAAATCAAATCAACCCAATTAAAATTGTTTAGCCGTTGAAGTTTTGGGAATTTCATTGAGATATTTCCTAAAGAATTCTACTCAAATCATTGGGAGGTCAAATAGTTGCTTTGCTGACAGGGGCATTGCTTAGAACTGGTTAGTTAGACTTGTAGGCAGCACCAGTTTGCGGAACAGCAAGAACTTGAGAGCTTGCAGCTCACTGGCCCTAACGAGCTCTTGCTGATCTTACACTGAAGATTCAAACAAACAAAACTTGGGGCTTCCTAACTTCCTGAGCTTTGTGCATTTAAGCTGGCAAACCCAAGATTGTTTCTAAATGCTCTGAAACATTTTAGGCACAGGTCTGAAGAATGATTAAGCAAATCTAACATGCTATTAAATGCCAGAAATGCACAACAAATCATTTAGGTTACAGCCATTGCTGGATGAAAAGAATGTGCATGACATTTAATGTGTGTACTAGCGCATCAAATCTGTCCTCCAGCAGTCAACTGCTCCCCTCACCCCTGTCCATTTCTTTCAGATGTAATTCTTGTCTGTAACAGAGGCTCAGCTTTAAAAAGATTATCACTTTGCAGGTGTTGCAAATTAGTTTGATTAGCAAATGCCACCTCAGGCAGACAAATGTGCAGAGTGTCCTGCTGAGGATGGTGCTGTTGGAAAGCTCATGAAGAGCAAAAGCCAGCATTTTGCTCTTTTAATGCAGATTTGCTGTGACCTGCTACTTCACACGTTGTGTACTGTGTGCCATGACCCAGTTTCAACTGCTACACCACATTTGTTCATGGAGCACCAGGGTAAAGTGCTCAGAGCAGAATGCTGTTACGCTGCATCATATAAGAAGGAAATTGTGCCGTTTAACAATTCTACTGAGACTGCAAGAGTTCTTGGTCACTCCATCTGACTTTAATAATGTCCTGATACAAACAATTTTAGGGCCTTTAAAACAAATCTGACTGCAGCTATGAACTAGAAAATAATATTGAGGAACTGTTGACATTTTTTGGCAAGGCAGTTTTATTGACATGTTTATCTGAACCTCGCCAAGAGAACTAGTTCCACTATTTCACATCTCATTTAACCATGATAGGCCCCAACTCCCAACAGAATAGGCCAATTGATGCTGTGGTTTTTCACTCAAAAACTGCCAGTCAAAAAGAGCTGCTTACGCAGATGTTAAGCAACTGTTTAGCATGTCTGAAGTGATTTATTTCCTCGGTTCACTTGGAGGAGGGATATTCCAAGACAGCGAGAGACGCCACAGCTTATCTAGTGGTTTAAACTGTTCCATGCAGAAGACATTGATATCAAGCAAAGAAAGGGCCCGGGTGACTATGTAAATTCACTGAGACTGTATTGGAAAAAATGAGGAGAAAAAAAAAAATCCATCCACAATTGGTGGTTATAACTGAAGGAAGACAGACATATAGCTTTTTTAGATTGCTGAAAAAACTTTGGGAGAGTAACTGTGCTTTCACAGGGGAGGCTTCTCTGGCAAGAAGTTAAACATGAATTCTGCAATCTTTTCAAAATCTCTATAATTAAATCGTGAACATTTTATCAAACTTGCCAAGCTCATAGTAATGTTAACATAATGTTAACATTTGACACATGCTGGAGACGTTGCTGGAGATAAGGTTTTGGCTCAGGGCTCCTTATTTGAAAACACAGAGGTACATGCAATGTGTGGTAAATAACAATAGTACTTAGCAATAAGAGTCAGCATTCCATTTAAAATAGCCAAGCCTCAAGAAGGTTCATTAATAATTTGGTATGTAAAATGAAATGGCTGTAAATGCAGCATGAACACTGTGGCCCTCAGCCTCCAAAACAATCATTATAAAGAAATCCATAAGTCAGTAAGTTTCACTGTAAAGAATAATTTCAGAATCAGGGCGTTTCCCAGACGAAGCCTAGTTTTGGCTAAATTACCAAATCAATGGTGAATCACCACTGTGAATTACTAGGTTTACGCTTAATGACAGACAGGAATATTTAGTTCACAGGCTTTTTAATGCATCATTTAAAAGGTCATGCAAAGGCACATCTAGCCTGGTTTGAAGCTTGATTCTTTATTTTTACACTGAGCTTTGGGACTGATGTAACCTGCTTATTTGGTTTAAAACTAAACGACACACCATTATCTATAAAGATAGATAACAGTACAGTACATACATATATTCTCAGTCTTCATATACGTACAGAAATATTCCACCTAATTCTAGCTGCTACTACTACTTTCATGCAAAGCAGAACTTCTTTTTAAATCTTTGGTTCAGTCTGGGCACCATTGGGGATGAGTTATTAGACACCTTTTTCTGGTTTCCAGCAAGATTTAAAAAAATGAAATGAAAAACAAAATGGTGGTCATATGAAATTATCAAGACACATTGTAAATGACGAACATTAATTTATTTCGTATGTAAAATAATAATAATAATGATTTTACATGAATTTATCTTTATAAAGCAGAACTTTAGCACCAAATCCATATCTTTCCCATTATATGGGTGTCCAAACCGTACCCCAGTTACAAATACAGCGATGGCCTGTAACTGGAAAATGCAGATCATCTACACCAACAGCTTCAATCCACAGGGGGGAGCCAAAGGTTCATCCAAAATGCCAGGATGATAAAAAAAATCTTCAAGCAATTTATACAAACACTATCAGCATACAGTATTTACTTTTATACAACTACACATTTAAAACAATTATTCAAATGACAAAGTTTTTACACATATAAAATTTGATGTAGACTCCTGCTTGGACAAAAGCAGCTGAAGACATTCATCACAGCGCTAAAAGAAGATGCACTTAACCAGCAAAGCACCGACAGCTCCATAACGCATTACAGTGACATGCTGAAAATAGTGAATTTAGAAAATTGCTCCTGTCCTACATCACCAGTAGTGCAGATATGTCTGGACTCTTTTTTAAGCAACAAACAGGCCAGAAAATGGGTCCTGACCCAGGATAAGCAGTTCACCTTCATATCCAGATGACATTGATCATATGGTCAGACAACATCTGTACTTATCTACTGAAAAGCTTGATGGTACAGGGGTCCAGATAAGTGCACTGGTTCCTCTAAGGACATTCATACAACTCTTTATTGCTCTCAAAAAGTGTTACATACCAAAGATATGAGTGCCTTAAGCAGTGCTACAGTACTTCAAAGGCAATACTCGCTCTATATGGTGCATCACCATTTATCCTAAAGCTAAAGGGAAAGCAAGAAAAGGCAACAGAAGTCAATTAAGGCACTATATGGTTGGGAAAACGCTGTTTGTACAATTTCCTTAAACATTTTGCTGGTAACTTTCATTGGTAAACTAGTCAAAAGCACAAGCATTAAAAAACAAATCTAAAATAACAAAGACGGTTTGACAAGTAAAGTTAAAGGTCCATGAATCTACAGGTTTGATGGGAAAGGTCCAACTGAGATGATGAAAAAAAGAGTAGCTGAGAGATGCTGAGGAAGAGTTTGCCCCCGTCTTGTATTCAAGTACAGTAAATGAACACTGAGTTATTATGCATGAAAGCATATCAATATACAGTAACCCCCCCGGTATTATGCGGATCAGGAGTCGCGGAATCAGTCTCACGCTGATTTTTTCTGGAGAACCGAACTGATGGTTGTACGTGGAGAACCCCACAATAACACGGAACCTGCAAATATTCTCTTTTTTTTTTGCTTTTTTACTCATTTTAGTACTAAATTATTGAGAAAAATACAATTTACTAATTTTGTAACATGAATAGTAATCCAAATATAAATTAAGTTACATTTCCAGTTATTGGCTGCTGCCCTCCTGTTCTCGCCCTGCGCATTATTATTACTGTATTTACCCTGCTTGTACAAAATAAAATGACAGTGCATACCAAAGAAAACGTGTGTATGAATTACAGTTCAGTCTGTACAGGGGTAATATCAGTATTTACATTCTAGCACTGCAGGAGTTCAGTGTAAACTGTACAGTATGAAAATGGGTTTACCTTTACATTTTCATTAAGGGTAATGTATTAAACTGAGTTTAAAATGAAATAAAGTGTTTTGGGAGCATATTTGGGGGCATACTTAGGGTTTATACTATACAAATAGCCATTTTACGTATTTTTCTTACCACCAATTTTTTTTTTTACTATACATGGTTGCTCTTGGAACGTAACCCCCGCAAAAAGCTGGGGGTTACTGTACTTTGATATTTTCTGGCAGAAAAATATCATTACACGGACTCAACTCATGAGTGTTAAAAGAAAGGAATAGAACCTGGTGATAAGAGATTTCTTCAGTTCTTGCACCATGAAACGCTTTGCACATAAATATAAATATTTGTAGTATAAAAGTCACAGTATGCCAGTAAACAGCAGGACCAGAGGGATTGCTATTTCCAAATGTTCCTAAGAAAGGCCAGTTATTCTTCTTTAGTGTGGTGGACCCCATTGTTGTTGTCTGCACTCTGGAGAACTTTGGGCAGCCTCTTGCCTTTGGTGTATGCATGATACCAGAAGTTGAGGAAGAGGCAAAGGAAGACCAAGCCATACACTTCAATGATGTAGATAAAGAACGGGTATGGGTATGGGCAATCCTTCATGAAGAAGTACTGGCCGCCGTGGCAAGTGACGATCACAAACTGGAGCTGAAAGCAAACAGGAGTTTCTCTTTAAAACACCAGCTAATATTTTTATTATTAGAAGTAAAAATTGTCTGACTTTGATATAAACACTCAGCTTCTATGGTCAAGAACTTAGACATAAGTGTTTACATACTAGTTGTACTGAAGTAAGGTGCTTCTTCCACCACAAAAACTTCTCATAGGCAGGACCCAAAGCAGACAGGCCATAGTATGTGTACATGATGACATGTACGATACAGTTCAGAAGAGCATGGAAGGTCCCCAGACCACCTGAAATACAAGATAACATGTTTTAGCTGCAGCTCAGTTTGTTCTAAAGGGGCAATCTGAAATAATATGACGGCTAAAGCCAGTTATATACAGAGACAGAAAAAACAAAACCACATTCACAATACAGGATTGGCCAAGGCAGCCAGCCTTGGTTACTGATATGTATTAAGGCTACCTGGAGAGAACTTGACTCCAAACCACCATGTAAACGGCATTATAGAGTGATGATAGACATGAAGGAAGGTGATCTGCTTATTCTTTTTCCTCAGAACAAAGAACACCTAGACAACAGGGACATGACCAAACCATTAATAAACAGAGCAAACAGGCTATGGTAACTTTTTCTAATCATTATATTCCACTGAGGAGTTTTAGTGTAAATGAGATGGTTTTGCAGGTTACTTACAGTGTCTAGCATCTCTATAAACTTGGAAAAGTAGTACAGCCAACAGGTACTTGCCATCTAGCAATTGAGAATATGAGGATGTTACATATTTGCAAATACGCTCAGTAACCCAGAGCATTTAAGCTCGTCATAATAAGACTAAGAGAGTCAGCAAGGTGATAAATCCACAGGCACATCTAACAAATACGCACACATGAACTGTCACAAGGCAATCCTGTGATGGATATCGAGCTTTAGGCATGCCAGGCAGCTAGACAACCATCTCACCGTACGCACACAATAACACACACGCCCATAACTTTCAACTTTCTGCTCATGCCAATGAACATCGATAACAAAAACGGAGAGATAAAGACTTCCAGAAAAGTGACATTCCTCTCCTCTGCACTCACCCTCATGGCCTTAGGAGAGTTGGAGTAATCCACCAGGTCACAGCCAAAAGAGTAGCCCGTTCCCCAGCCAGACATGATAAACTGAACACAACATGCCAAATTAAAATTTACAATTTTAATTTAATAATTAAAAAATACATCAAAACAAAACACATCATAAAGACATTTCTGCTCATGTGGTTTATGTGATGATAGAATGCCTCCATTATCCACCAACTAATCAACACTCATTCAACAGACTTACATCTGTCGGACAACTGCCTAAATGTAGCCTTCATTATTCAATTAAAAGCACTTAAGGATGGATTTCTGTGGCTAAAAATATCAACATCTATTACACATGAACACTTCTAATAAAGTCAAAAGTGTGGTTTGTGTTCACACTTCCACAGTGATAAAAGACCTACAGGTGTAAGCCCAGACAAACCAGATGATCATGACCTGCCAGGCATTCAAATGAAACATGCTTAATGATATAAACAAAAGCAAAAGTCAACTTGCCAGAATGAGAAGGCAGCAAGTCAACTTTATGGTATGTACAGAGTTTTACATCTGAGCATCAGAGTAATTATTTGGGCTTATCAGCCTTTTCTATTTTTATTGGTTTACTTTAGGAATGACCACTTCTGACACAAAGTTTAACACCAGCATATTTTGATTAATGGCTACCAGGCATATTCAAATACCAAATCTTTGTTAAAGCTATTTTAACCCACTGGGTTCCATTTATGGCACTGTGGCAAAAATTCACATTACGTTCAACTTACGACTATAAGGTAGGGCTGGCTGATTATTCGAAAAGTAATCGAATCGACATTCAGAACCTATAATCAATCAAATTTTTCCAGGTGGATTATTTAGATTACTTTTCCTTTAAAAACACTACAGCGCGTGGAGTCACGTGACCCCGCTCCGATATGTTATGTTATTCCGCAGACATGTCAAGCATGGAGAGCTTAAACATTACTGAGCAACTGAGCAACTTGTCAGTGAACTATGAGGGCAAAATTTTTTTAAATAAATAAAAATAATCATTCATTAATCAACATTTTGATTTTAGGCCAAATCACCCTACCCTACCCTACTTATATCACCACTATAAGGCACATTTTTAGAGGTCAGTATTTACAGGTGAAAACAGTTGAAACAAATTTTCAAAGGTCATTAGTCACCGTTTGTCAAAAAAGTTATTTTAAAAAGTAGTTTTACAGTAAACAAGTCCATATCCTACATTTTTCTTGAACATAGTCTTTTTCATTTTCCTTTTTTTGTAGTTTTATCTACCAACTGTCAGTTCACTTTTACATGTCCAATTTTTCAACCACAGTTTTTGTTATGTGAGCCCCTCATTCAAAACGCCCCAAAACATTCCCTATAACTTCGGTGTAAAAGGACAACGCTAAACTGTTGTTAGATGAATGTCACTTGGTATACGTGTTATGTACATGGTTTTTATTTTTTGTTTTATTTTATTTTATTTTTTATATACAAATCAATTTATAACTTTCACGTAATTTTTTTTGGTTGATATTCTGTCTCTCTCCATAAAAATTAGTTAGAGACTGTTCATTTTTTTGTAAGTAAGCAAACTTACAAATTCGGCAGGAAATCAAATAATTATTTCCCCCTCTGTACAAATATTGGGAGCTACGAGTTATAGCAGTTATTTGCACTTTTCTGCACATACTTGCTAAAATCTTACCTCATAAGTCATATAGAGAGAAAGAGACACGACGCTGAAGTTGTAGACTACAAGGACCCCCTTCAGATCAAATGGCTTCCGGTTTTCCATGAGCTTGGGCCCAAGCGATGTCACAAAGTAGATATAAGAGGCGATTATAATGGTCTGAGGCATCAAAGAGGACATGAGCAGCCAGTCTTGTGTCCTGGGGTCTGAAGCACAGCAGTGCCATTAGATTTCACTGTAATACCATTAGGCACTCATATTGCTTATATTGGTTGAGTGTATACTAAACACTGGGAAATGGCCCTTGCCTCAAGACAGAATCAAGAATCATGAAAAAATGTTTGGTGTCCAAAGTTTGATATATATTAACAATGTAAGGTTATGTATATTATTATCATTAGCATTTTGCAAACTTTATCTCTAAATCACCACACACTTGCCTGTAATCATTTGGATTTATTAAGCAATCTCAAACAGACTTGCTTATGTGGTTCTGGTCCAATTTAATATATCACTATCTAGGAAAATGGACAAAGCACACTGCATAAGTGACATTACTTGTGTAAATAACCAGCATGACAGTCATTTTCCCCCAATCACTGTCCCATAGATTTGTATTAAACCATACAATTGTGCTCATAAGTTTACATACCCTGGCAGAATTCATGATTTCTTAGCCATTTTTAGAGAATATGTACGATAACACAAAAACTGTTCTTTCACTCATGGTTAGTGGTTGGCTGAAGTCATTGATTGTCAAACAACTGTGATTACTCTTTTTAAATCATAAACACAGCACAAACTACCCAGATGACCCTGATCAAGAGTTTACCTATCCTGGTGATTTGGCCTG
>JBBPDE010221079.1:0-13497 GCA_037974605.1 Nannopetersius ansorgii | reverse complement strand
AAAGCATTTATATACAGTATAGTAATACAGTACAGCTCTAAAGCATTTATATACAGTATAGTAATACAGTACAGCTCTAAAGCATTTATATACAGTATAGTAAGAATTTTCTGAACCTAACCTGAAACCTATCCTCAGTAACCAAAAAATGTAGGTTAACCTTCTTTATTGTCATGTTTTTTCCACATATTTTTCTGATAATGTATGAAAACCGACACACATGCACACACGCACACTCACAATGCAGACCTCCACCATTGATTTTCACTGCATTTGTGTTTACTCACTACAAATTGGTAGGTAAATGAGTCCCGTGAGCACACACTGAAACAATTTTGGGACACTGCGCAAATCAATTGCCGTGACCGCACAGATGTCAATTGCAACTGATTAGTGGTGAGCGCTCATCCAAAAAAAAAAAGAAGGAAACATCCACTAATCGCCTCCTGAGGTCAATCGAAACTGGAACACATATCTAAAGATCTACAAGGCACAAGCTGCTCCACCCCAAACCTTGCCGTGATAAAGTTAACATGTGGTTTGAGAATCAACATTACAAAATAGAACAGACCTAAAATCCTCAATACATGTTCACATTATGCCTGTCTCACAACTGAATTCTGTATTAATGGTTCAAGTGATTAAAAACCATTGTGCAGTGAATAGACCTTTATGTGTCTTTAATAAATTGATCGATGTACAAAAATATATTTCTTTACTAAAACTTGGCTCGCCAACTGGTTAAATGCCTCCTTCATTAATATGATTGGTTGTAAAATAAACTACTTATATAATTCACTGTAAAACATTCTTTGCCACTTCATTGTCCTTCATGCCAAAAATGAATTTGCTTTGGTAATCTTTTAGTTATAAGTCGAATTAAATCTGAATTTAAGACTAAAACTAAGAGGCAACATCTCAAATAGCTCTGATTCTGTATGGGTACTGACAAAAATGAACAAATCGGGGAATATACATCATGTTTAATTCTGCTAAAAGGTGGTCAATTAATGCCTAAAGCTCAAACAAAGCCCCAAAGTGTAACACTGGTGCATTTCAGAGTTGAGGACAAGTACAAATAAGGACTAACAAAATGCACTATTACTTGAGGGTGTGAGTTATTGTACCACGGATATTTACAGCCTTCAGAATCCTAAATTGCTCCCAGCAAGGTAACTTTATCATGGCCCAAGCCCTGTTTGTCTAAGGCCATATGGCGATTGGGGCTACATATAACCTCATTGATTCGCCTCCATTCAATTAGACGAACGGAGGGATGGAGGGGGTTGAAGATAAGTGCGGTAGGGGACGCGGAGCCGGGAGGAGGTCACTTTGAATTAGCAGGCCCCGGATACTACTGCCAGAACACTATCAAACTAATTAGCCTGTAAGTGTTCCCGACTGGTGCTTTTGGCCGCTCTGACTTACACACGCATTCTTATACACACACCTACATAAAGTTATTGACGCAAATGAAATGGGGGAAGGTTCCCAGAGTGAGCAGGCAAGCTGAAGATATTGGTGTTTGATAGATGCAGATAATGAAAACAAACAGAACTGTCATGTCCATTTGAGTGTAAGGAGTTTGACAAATTTACTGAAGGTACTCATATATGTGCTTGTCTGTGTTTACTGTTTTGTCACAACTCTGCCACTATTAAAGGCATTGTTTAGCAAAATTTCCACATTTACACTCTATGGACAGAGACACCTCCTAATTCTTGAATTCAGGAGGTCCCTTACATCCAGAGAGGAGTAATTTTAGCGCTTCAGCAGACCAAGACATTTTGGCCAACGCCATGCTTCAAACTTTGTGGACACAGTTTGGACAAGAACCTTCTTTATTCCGGTATGACTGTACCTCAGAGCACAAAGTATAAAGACGTGACTGGGTGCAGGGGCCAGAAGCATTTTTAATGTGAGGGGGGCACATACAGTAGGTCTACACATGGGGGCGGGGTTTTGGGCGTGGGATGTTGAATCTTGCATCTGAATTTTTTGTGAAAGAATCCATTCCACTTTAATAGGAGAATACACACACCACTGGAAATCCGGCTTTGCCTCTAACTCGCTGCATTCAAGTGGAGTGAATCGCGAAAGATTCAAGATTCAAGGTTCAAGATTCAACAGCGCTGGGTGAAGTAATATTTTATGTTAAATGTCGGGGGGTCCAAATGAATAATTATGAAATGTGTGTGTTTGGTGTTTGGTGAGGAAGAACTTGACTGGTCCACACAGAGCCCTGACCTCAACCCCATGGGCATCAGAACCATTATAGCAGGTGGAGTTGTATCCCCCCACTTTTCAAAAGCATTCATTTTGTCCTCCCACTTTTTGTTCACCGCACAAAAGCCGAGACGTACACACTTCCACCCCCTAAACCGCACTGATGCGTACCCCACAAATAAAAAATGCTTCTGGCACCCCGGCCTTAACCCTATCCAAGGCCAGGTCAGGCCTTGTTGTCCAACATCAGTGCCTAAGCTCATAAATGCTCTATAGAATGAATAGTAGGGCTGGGCGATTAATCGAAAAGTAATCGAAATCGACATTCAGAACCTATAATCGATCGAATTTTTTCCAGGTCGATTATTCCGATTACTTTCCCTTTAAAAACACTACCGCGTGTGGAGTCACGTCACCCTGCTCCATCATGTTACATGGAGAGCTTAAACACTGAGACAACTAAGCAACTTGTCAGTGAACTATGAGGGCAAAAAATAACTAAATAAATAAAAGAATCGTTCATTAATCGTAATCGAGTTAAAATGTTCAATTAATCGCGATTTTGATTTTAGGACGAATCGCCCAGCCCTAATGAATGTGCACAAATTCCCACAGAAACTCCAAAACCTTTATGGAGTTTGCTTTGTGCTCTAGGGTACAGTCATGCTGGAACAGAAAAGGTTCTTCCCCAAATTATCTTCACAAAGTTGGAAGCATTAAGATTAACCTTCACTGGAAGTAAGGAGCCTAGCACAAACCCTTAAAAACAGGTGTGTTTCAATACTCTTGTTCATATAATGTAGTTTCTCTCTCTCTCTCTCTCTCTCATACACACACTCACTCTATCCCTCTCTATGTGTCTCTCTCTGTGTTTGTTCTTGCTCATGCTATTTTCTCTCTTTCAAGTGACCCTGTCCTCATAATCGCTCAAAGCCACATCTAGCCTTGTGTAACCCAGGTGTGTTCCTGTCCAATTCAAAAACTAAAGGTTCCAAAGGAGTGTGTGTGTGTATTTGGGCGGGTGAAGGAGATAATTGTGCATTCACTGCACAGATATGACTGCAAAAAGGAAAAATAAAAAAATGGCTCCAATTTCTAGGTTACAGTATTTCTGAGACAGAGCTTTGGGAGGACCTACTGGGAGCCATTCAAGAAGCCAAAAGGGCCAAGGTGAGATTCCTTAATAAAATTCTAGGGCTGGTTAAAAATGGTGCGGCAGTTCAATTCTGTTGAATCCACGGCAACACCATGGAGCCAGCGTAAGTAAAGGTTATCCATTTCTTTCTGTGTCTTCTCTCTTTGCCCTGCAGTGTGGCAAATGCCAAGCTCAAATGTGCCGACCTTGACTCTCTCTCTGTCTTTTTCTCACAACCATTCTTCCTCTTCATCTCTGCGACCACTGTGAACGGGGATCACCCAATAAATATAACTCAGGACACTAATATATAGCAACTAAATAACTATCGACTCAGTGTTTGTCAATGCTATTCACTATTTATGTCAGTTCGATATGTTATTACTGTCTATCTATCATCTTAACTGCAGCTAAAAGGTAACTGGTACCTTTTGCACAATGCACAGATTGTCACTTCATCACTTATCACACTCATCACACCTCGTCACTTTATTACTATATCACTATCACTTTATCCCCTTGTTTCTCTTTTTGTCCCTTAAGAATATTTTTGGTTATTATTTTTTCCTGATGTGTGTTTCTTTCTTATAAGATGTCCTAAGGTGCTGTAAAAACTAACTGGAACCTAAATTTCCCAAAGGGAACCTTCCTAAGGGATCAATACATTTCCTTATATATCCTTATATTACGCTACGGACAGGAGAAGTCAGTTACAGCCTGTAAGTACAAATAGTACGCTTTTACTGTATTGGGATGCCTGACCATCATGCCAACGGGGCTTTGCATTGTTTCTGTGGGGTTTTGTGTCCATTCATTATGTAGATCAATGGTTTCCAACCAAAGGTCCGCAACCCCCTTAGGGGGGCGCTAGAGATCATAGAGATCATAGAGATCTAGAGATCATAGGGTAATCATAGAGAGTTACCTTGATTTTGCTTTTACTGAATGATAGTACAGTTTTTGGCCAGAATGCGGAGTTGGGGTTGAGGAGTCTGGCTTGTCTTGGACACAGGCAAGGTGAGCCACGGCTGTAGAGTATGTATGAGGTCAGGCACTGATGTTAGACAAGAAGGCCTGGCTCAAACTCACATATACAGACACATATACGCCTACATCCCTTCCTCCTCGCTCCCCACGGATCACACTCTCTGTGTGGGCCAGTCAAGTTCTTCCACACCCAACTCATCAAACTGTGTCCTTATGGAGCTTACTTTGTGTATTGGGGTACAGTCATGCTGGAATAGAAAAGGTTCTTCCATAAAGTTGGAAGCATGGCGTTCTCCAAAATGTCTTGTTGTGCTGAAGTATTAAGACTGCCCTTCATTGGAAGTAAGCTCATTGCCCTAACCCTGAATTAAGAGGTGTGTCCCAATACTTTTGTCTACACAGTGTATGTAGCTTTCTGTACTTTAACCGTGTTATAGCACAATGAGGACTACATGCTAATGTGAATGGACTATAGCTCTGTCATTTTCAATATACAATCACAAAGTGAAGCAGTGGGCTGCCGCCTACAGCGGGTGGGGACGGTACCTTGCTCGAGGGTACATCAGTGGTGACACTAGCGGTTGGGAAACCCACCACCGTCTGTTTGCAGCGCCAACGGCTTAACCACTAGGCCATCCAGCTGATGAGGCGGGCCATTGACAGGACGCCCGTCAAGTAGGGTTTCCCTCAGAGAGCATTATTACGGGAACTGATTATGAATGTGTCACCTGGGACAGCTAGTGATTTTATTACAGTGACTTCGTGAATTTGGTCAGTTTGAGAACAGTATCATATTTAAGATTGCTTTTCTGACCACACAAACACACACATACACCACACACACACATACACGTACACATGTACCCTACACACACTCACGCATACACATGTACCCTACATAAACACACTCTCACACGCACTCACACGCACACACACACACACACACATACATACACATATACAGACCCACGCACTCACATACACACACTCCCTATACACAGACACACATACACACACACACACACACACACACACTCACATACACACACTCCCAACAAACATACACACCCAGACACACACACATACATGTGCCACACACAAACACCCTTACTCACTCACACAAACACACCCATACCCATATCCCCACGTCCTCTCACACACGCACACACACATACACATACGAACGCACGCACGCGCAGACACATATACGCCTACATCCCTTCCTCCTCGCTCCCCACGGACCACACTCTCTGAGGACCACGCATCAGTCGGGAGAAGTCCGTCGTTGGAAATGTTTTAAAGTCTTTTTAGAGCCATTTTTGTTTTTGAGTGTATTTTGTAATCCCGAGAACTTCCAACCAGCTCGACTTCAGCTCGACATCCTGACGGAGAGTCCAGAAAAAGAAGATTTACACACTCTCACACACGGCCAGAGATAAAACCGAGGGTTTTACAGAGATAAAAACCGAGTTAACTTCCACATCAGCTCGACATTTGTTCTCTAAAATCTTTCAGATGAGTTTCGAAGGCTAATACCCCGTTTAAACCGCGAAAGAGTCCGTTTCTGTCCAGTCTGTCTCCAGTTTAGCTTCTAACCAAGCGCCCCGAGGACCTTTTTACATGAAACTTACACTTAAAGCTGTTTCGGTGTTGTCTAATGTTACTTTATATAAAACAACAAAATGTGGACATACACCATCACACACCATGGACAGCGTTCCCCACGAGTCTCCCTAACTAACAGACTGGTCAAAATGTCACGAAACGAGGACGAGGTAAGTCACATATCTTCATTTTACTGTGATTTGAGCGAAAAAATTAGGTTTAGCTATATAGAAAATGCTGTCTAGGCGTGTAAGATAACGTTAAAAATAAGAAAATCTTTTTTTATTTTTGTTCTTCATAACGCTTCGTGTTGTATTTAAACATGACTAGTTGGTGTAGTAGTTTTAATTGTATAGAAATGTTTACCTTATGAAAAAGCAGCTGTTAGTGTTTTTGATTGTATGGATTACATGAATGGAACCAGACGTCTGAAAGGTGTCATGCCTCTAGAAGCTCCCTCACAAAAATCATTACATGAAATGGTTGGATATAAATCTATAGTATTTATTTCCACCATTTCTGTATAAAGCATAGTGTATTTTCATATTGAGTTTCGATTTTATTTAGAGTTTATATGTTATATTGTTCTTGTCTTTATCTCTGTGTCTTGCAGTCATTACATAATCAGGTTCCTCTGGGATCAATAAAGTTTTCTGATTCTGATTCTCAAGCTTTGGATAGTATAGCAGATGGTTGTATTTGTGTTGTAGACATGGTTTCTATCAATACCACTCAGACTGTTGAGATGACTTCATATATCAGCGACTGAATTATGCAGAAATTATGTAACTGAACTGTTTTGGTTTTTGGCCTTTACTTTTTCTAAAGTAATTCACACACATACACTTATTTACAGCCATTTATACTGACCTAACACTGGATGGTGTTTTCTTTTTTAAAATTACTTGTGATCGTCTCTTTTATTGGGGTGTGATTTTTCTTTGAGACTTTTTAAAAGTAGTCTTTTTCTCATTCTGTGTTCAAGGTTTGCTTCTTGCAGCTGACAAGCTGATTTACAGAGAGAGAGAGATTGAGAGAGAGAGAGAGAGAGAGGGAGAGCTCCTCCAAAGGTATGCTTGCCAAAATTCTGTTGTTTTTTCAACCCCCTCTTTGAAAACGCCAACTTCAGACAAATCCAGTAGTTCTCTGTAGTCTTCGCTTTTCAATTTCTCTCTGTCTTAATCATTTTGTGACTTGTGCTAAAAGCACCCACACTGCCATTAAAAGGCCATGTAAACAGAACAGTCATCTTCACACACACCTCATACAAATGAGAATGAGACTTCAAACAGATTCATTTCTTCCACCTCTTGAGGCATCGGAGGTATACTCGGAGGTATACTCTCGATGGTCTCAGGAGACCTAACCTTAATGCAGATATTCCCATTCCAGCTTTGATTTTTAAATCAGTGTATGGACTACGTAATCAGTATGTGGCCAGGGCAGTAAAGCAATAACATTAATGATCAAAAACGCACATTGTTTTGACAGTCACTTGACACTACATTTCATACACAAACACAAGCCTGTGGTTGGACATTTGACATGTGACTCCAAAGGGCCGTTCAAAGTAGGTTGTTTTTGACCTCACTGAGTGATCGGATTGAGATCTGGGGTATTTAGAATCCAAGTCAACACCTTGGAGCCTTTCTCATGTTCCTCAACCCATTTCAGAACAATTCACACTGTGATATGGTGTGTTATCCTGCTGAAAAGCCATTGGGAAACACAGTTACCATGAAGTGGTGCAACAATGTTTAGGTAGGAGGTACACCAACTTTCCAACTTGCCCTGCTCCAAGAGTGCATCTTGGTGCCATATTGAATATACTCAATGTATCGCAGTTTGTTCTATGTTCAGTGCAGTAAATGACTATTTAAGCTGCCAGCAGAAACTTTAGCAAATATAAATAAAAACTAGTGGTGATGAAGATGAATCTAGATTAAAATGGCTCATTTGAATTCTGCCGAAGGCATTCAGAATATGTGTGCTCTCCAAATAATGACTAAAAGTAAGTCTTTGAGAACGGGTTTCTCAGCTCCTACAGTAAACTAATTCCGCAGTGCACAAGGTGCAAACAACCGTAGTCTTGTCGAGGCTTCCGTTGGGAAGCTTCTTAAAAATAAATTTTCCCTGAAGAAACCCGGCGGCTTCATAGCTGCATCCATGTTAGGACGTCACGTTTGATGTGGTAATTTCACAGTAGGCATACACTCAGGTTCGAAGACTCGTTCTCGCCCCCTACAGTGCAATTCGGCTAGGTATACATCCGTGCTAAAATATGAAGGTGAAAATCATCATAGCTTGCATAGTATAGACCCAGCTCCCAACCCAACTTTGTGAATACATTAACGGCGATATTTTTTTTATCGCCCGATAAGAGTCTAACGTCAACGCAGCATGTTAACACCAATAAAGGCCCACCACTAATAAAAACAAACAAGATTTTACTACGTTGGTCTATTTCAATAGCATTTTGGAATAGGCATCATGTTAGGTATGTTGATCTACCGTGACTATAAAGTACATGGTGTAGGCAGAGGTTGCCAATAACCTGATTCTTCTGCATTCACAAAGAGGTCACCCTTCATCTCCACCACCACCACCACCAGATGATGTTCACGCTGACCATGATGAACACTGGCCTGTCAGTTGTGACATGCGTGGTCGTTGCAAATTCTGCAGAGTCAGTGTAGCCATCATCCTCTGTGAGAAATGTGGTGTGTGTCTTTGCTTCTTTGAGGAAATAAATTGTTTCAATCGTTACCATTAGGCCCGTGCTAAACTGGAGATGACAGTGATCTGAAGTGAAGAGTCACGTGAGCGAGAATGCTGATTCACACAGTAGTGAATCCAGAAATGCAACTAAACTTAACCCTCCGGCAGCAAAATGCAACTGCAATGAAGAAAATACAGTGACATCTCCAGACAATCTTCATACTCCCTCGAGTAGTTCACAACAGAATAAATACTTATGTACAAAAATTTGAATGTTATAACAATCGTAACACTACTGCTAAAATACAATGCTTCAGTCCTGGTGCTGATCATTTAAAGGTTTGTTTTCAGAAAGTTTTTTTCTACACCATTTTTATTTGCAGTCAAGTTTACTACACAAGCCTGTTGCTCATGTTTCTACAGCTACAGTGGCCTGATGAGAAGGTCTCCAATATGAGTCAGTCATTATTTGTTGCACAATACTGCTTTATAGGTTTTCATGTATTATTAGTAAATAATTAATCCTAACTAGCAATGTTTTGGCTGTGGAAATACAAAGTTACTAAGCAAAAGCCTATCAAGCTGGGGGGTTTTTTCAATAGAGGGAAAAGTTTATCTGTAACGTTATAGATCTTTTAGACTGGGGGTAGAATTATAAAAACATCAGAAATGTGTTCTGTGTGGTCCATTTGGTCTGGTTTTTATATACCCCATTATTTTCCGTTAAGTAGAAATGGGTCAGGATTCCAAAGAGCTAAGGAGGCTTTTCTGTGGTTTGGAGTTTCTGTCTAAAGGCTCAAGAAAAACAAAGAGACAGTCAAGAACAAAAGATAATCTCATGTCATCTAGAAGTCTTGAATGAACTGAAGAAATGTGAGAAAATATAAGCTCAGGAGAGGAAAGAAGGGCGAGGGCTTTCACTGGGTAAGGGTAGACATCTGTTTATTTGTAGTCCACATGAGTTTGCAAAGGTGTAGCTGTTTGTCCATCTGTTTTTTTGATATGGATGTTTCCATGGCATCCTGTGGTTTGCTTCTGGTTGATGCAAGATATTGTAAATGAGTTAATGAAAGCAGTGTTTGCAAATGGGGCCTGTGCTTATAACTGACCTGAGTTCTAAGTATATTAGTGTAAAACAAGACAAGTGGGATGTTGGTGGAGTTAATCTGTAAAAATCATTATAGTGACCTGACCACTTTCACGCGGATCAGCAGGATTTTCAAACCTCCCGCATCTGAGTACAGCTGACTGTGACGTCCGGACGGTTACCCAGGCAATCAGACACCTGAACGGAATGAACCTCCGCTGCTCAGCGCTGCCCCAAACATAAACAACCAGCATTAGGACGAGGGGACGTAGTGGACGAGGGCTGGACATCACAGTCAGCTGTACTCAGAGGCGGTAGGTTTGAAAACAGCCAATCCGAAAGTTATTTATTTCTCCTTGCTGCTGATTGGCTGCTGCCCTGTGATGCTGCAGTCACGAATTTCCCCTGTGGAGTGTCTCGAGTGTTCGTGTGTTTTACGTTTTGTTCTTCTTGAAGCCCTGTATTTTATTACTGTAAATTAAATGAATTTATTACTTTATTTACTCTTTTTTTATACCAAAGAAAAGTGACAGCACATACCAAAGAAAACGCTCATGCATGCATTACAGTAGAGTCTATACAACGGTAATATCGGTATTTATATTCTAGCACTGCAGGAGTTCAGTGTAAACTGTACAGTATGAATATGGGTTTACCTTTACATTTTCTTTAAGGGTAATACAGTAAACCCTCAGTTTTATGCCGATCAGGAGTCGCAGATTCAGTCACGCAGATTTTTTTTGAGAACCAAACTCCTAATTTTATGAGGAAATCCCCACAACAACACGGAAACTGCAAATATCCTCCTCATTTTTTTCTTTTTTGTGGCAATAAATATATTTTCACACAAGGGGACTCAGGGCAGGCTGTAGCCGACCTGGAAGCATTTTTTTTTAAGCGCGACACTTCAAACTCCACAGTTCGATTGATCTCCAGGAGACCTTTCCATCGAGCCCTCATTTGTATTTTTAGCCTGAGTAGATCAGTGGTTATTCCCTGAAAACCTTTCAGCTCACCGCGGTGCCCCAATACTTTTGTCAAGAGACCTTCCTGAGTTTAAAATGAAATTATCGTGTTTTGGGAGCATATTTGGGGGCATATTTAGGGTTTACACTATAAAAATATGCATTTTGAAGCATTTTTATCACATCACAACAACACAGTTTTTCACTAGTTTGCTGTTTTTTTCCTCATATCGCCAGCACTAATCTGTAACTACCACTTGTAACTGTAACCCCCCGCAGCTATCTGCTCATTGCTTCTTTTACACTCTGTCCATCTCATCTACTGTTTAGTTGCCTATGCAGCCGCAGACAGCAAGACAGAAGAGTTCTTTATGGTCGAGATTGTGTCCAGCAGCAGTTGCCCCACAGCTGCCCGCCAGCTCCTCAATCCGAGCCTTGTTCAGTTTTTGGACCTGCTGCTAAATATACACACACACATACTTTACAGAAAATACAAGCAATTGGAATTAGTTGCAGAAATTGCACATTCTAGTATGTCTGTATTCCCTCCCACATTTAATTCAAAACATCTCATAGTGGACCACAGAGTTTCGTGTTAAGAGATTACATCCGACGCTTGAGATTAAGGGTTGACTGGGTAAAGCTTATATATTTCTGAGGTTTAGAACCTTCAGTCACTTAATGAAACTTCAAAGATCTGTGTGGCTCTTAGCATATGTCCTTGGAGGTTCAAGCTCTTTCAGCTTGAGTCGTTCACACTTGAGTCAGTGCCATCATTGAGTTGAACACCAACTACTCTTGACTCATGCCTTCACTGCTGCCATGGCAGTGTATCAGTCTGAAGGTCCCTCGCTCTTCCTCTCTGCCTCACTCCATCTCCCTGCCTCATTGTTGACCCCACAGGCAGTTGTAGATGCTGGCCTCAGCTTAAATGAACAAAATTGGCTTCTTGCAGTCAGACCAGAAGACACTAGTGACTGGTACCTTATACACCCAAATCACAACTGTCAGGCCAAAACCAAGAACTACTTTAAAAAAAATGTTTTTTCCACTGTATAAGAAATTCATTTAAGGACAATTAAGTTCCACCCAAAACAAGTACCTGGAGCTTAATTGTTCTTTAAATCTTTTGTTTGTTTTTAAGCAAGGGATACATTGAGAGAGAAACTTTAGCTTAAAGCCAAAAGGCTGTTCTGTGAGGCTGGTTACTGCTCTTTTTTAGTAGAGAACCCTTATGTGGACTTGGGATCAGATTTCAAATAATTTGTCCAATGCTGACCCTGTCAAATGTTTATTTACTTATATGACAAGCTATTCCTTTAAGACAAATAGTTTCCTTTCACGTGAAGTTAAAATCAGCTAAGTGAGCTTGCAAGACAAATGGAGATGCCAAAACAACTGTTGAGAACAAAGTTTACAGAAGTAGAGAAATAAAAAGATGAATTTCAGTGCTTGTTTTAAATTGTGGAAATTGATAGAGCAGAAAGGAGACTCAAAGCTTATCCATAGTAACAGCTCCATGACTGTCCATGTTAGGAATACAGTTTAATTCAAGTGGAGGTAGCTCAGTAGGTAGGATACCTGCCCCCAGACCAAGAGGTCATGGGTTCGAATCCTACCTTCAGCATACCACCACTGGGTCCCTGAGCAAGACCCTTAACCCCAAGTTGCTCCAAGGAAGTCGCTTTGGATAAAAGCGTCTGATAAAGAATGTAAAGTAACACCCCTTTTAAAAAAAAAAAAAAAGACCAAAAAGCACTTAGCATGGACTACTTTGCATTTCATAAAAACAGAAGAAATACCGCATTCAGGAGCTGAAACAGAGGACAAGCCAATATCTGTGTTGTGTGAAAGCTAAACTAGGCTGTCTGCACAGCAAAATGTAAAAAAAAAACAGACAGAACTTTTTGCCAAATCTTTATTTTTGAAATATACCTGCAGTATTGTTGACTGCTCATGCATTGCAATTGATAGAGATAGGAATCAGTGGTTTGTTTCACAGAGCTACCTTTAGCCACGTGTTCTTTGAATGAATTTTAATTGAGCATGGAACCATATGTTTGGGAAATATTCTGTTGCCCACTGGGGTTTTGGGTCCACTGGCTTGTGCAATTTAATTCTCTCAGGTCCTGGTCCAGGCCTGTAGTTGGCATCACCAAATGGCTCATTAGATGTTATTGGAATACACAAAGAGTTCGTTTGATTCCTTGATTAAGAGAATTGGCAGTCAAACCGAATGCTTAAGCTTACCCTGAACCTTAAAGGAGAATTCCATTGTTTTTGGCATCTTCTAACATGGTGGATGTTTCAGACATGCTGTTTACCATCAGTGGAGTTTTTGTTACAGTTACTGCAGGATTTCAGGCTGAACATAAACCTGAACTTCATCAGAATATGAAGTCATTGTTTGGTTACTGTCTGGCAGATGGATTACTTTTGTCTGTGTGGAGTCCTTTGGCTGCTCTGCTGATCTTTTTGTCAGTCATTTAGATTGTCATAGCTTGATTAATTTCCATAATTGCTGTGTTATGTTATTTCGTTATTTTTCCTATCTTAGTAAACAGTAGTGGTGCAATGGATCAAAAAAACGGTTCAGATCGGATCATGGTTTTAAGTCACGTGTCGGATCAGTTTTCGGATCAGCAAAAAAAAGACGAGACAAATTAAACTTCATTTATTTAAGTATTTTTGCCCATCAAAAACATTCCACGCAATTATATAACGACAATATAGGGCATAATTATTTCCTTTAATGTGGACACAATCAAAAACAA
>JBBPDE010221070.1:0-13498 GCA_037974605.1 Nannopetersius ansorgii | reverse complement strand
CTTCTTGTGTGTAGGGACATCAACCAGTTGTTTTAAATTGAAGCAATCCAGTAACTGAAGGAATTCAGCAGTTAAACGGCAGGAGGGGGTGTCTACATGAATGTTTATATCGCCTAAAATGATAACATCAGCCGTGGATGTGCAAAACATTGTGAAAAGGTTAGACAGCTCAGGGATGAAAGTTGGATTTGGCTTAGGTGGACGGTAAATAAGAAGGAGCAGCAAGGGGGAAGGAGGCTTACATTTAAATGCAAGGCATTCAAATGAAGAAAGTTCAGGTAATGGTAACATAGATAACTCCAGATCGCTGCGATGGATGACTGCCAGTCCGCCACCACGTCCTGTACTGCGAGCTTTCTGGAGGTAACTATATCCTGGAGGGCAGCTCTCATTCAGAGAGGAATAAGAATCTGGTTGATGCCAGGTTTCTGTAATGCACATAAAATCCAGATATTTGTCCATTATGTGATCGTGAATAAGGCAGGCTTTATTTGTGATGGATTGAGCATTTAACAGTTCAATTTTGCTGCTGCATGATGCAACAAATCTTTGCATTGGGCGTAACAGACTAAAATCCACTCCACGTTTTCCATCTGGCTGCCGGAGAGGTGTTGCCATAGAGACGCCCAAGCTACTTATCCAGTAGGGGCCACTGCTCTGATGACGTGTGCAAGAAACGACAGCACGCGTGGCCGACCAGAGGGCCGGAATGGTGGAGTCTGTGTGTGAACAGAGGAACTTTATTTGAGAACTTCTGTGAATATAACGCGGTCGGCGAAGAAGTCCAAGTTGTTTTATTACTTTTATGCATGGTGGAATGGAGAAACTGTTGAGATTCATCAGCTGGTTGGCAGAGTAACACAACATGGTGGTAACGGCAGTGGCGTGGAATGAAATGCAGTTCGGTTGTTTTTGCCGTGTAGCTGCTAGCCCAGAAAGCTACACGTACTTTCGGCTATGCAGCAGTGATGGCCGTAGCGGTGGATGGCATAAAGACGTTGCCGATTGCACTTAATAAAGGGTAATAAAGGGTGTTGGCCTAAAACCCCTCTAGCCAACAGGATCCCTGGTTCGGAGATTTGGTTCTGGATTATTCACAACACTTCACTCTTCTTCTTTTAACCTTTTATTAACTGAGTACTCAGGAGCACAGACTTCACCCAAAGCTTACCCAAGTCTGTACTGAAGTCTTTCCTCAGTTGTTCACATTATAAACACAGTCAGAGTCACCTAAGGTTATCCTCACATCTCCAGAACACTGGTGACCTTTTGTCCTTCCAACTGCTGAGATGATCTTGGTGCCATCAAAACAAATTTTGAGTATGAAAATCACAGTCAGGTTCAGGTACAGATCACTATTTCTTATAACTGTTATCAGATTATGTGAGCCTAACATAACTCTTTGTAGTTTTTTGTTTTTCAGGTAAGCTGTACCAATATGTCCTGATCACAAGCAATTGTGTGTGTGAAATCAACAGGCAGTCCATGGCATTGTGGTCACAATTTCTGATAAAGAAAATGTATAGAACACATTTTCTAAACAGACAAATTCTAAATGGCAAAATGTAAAACACAAGCTTCCAAAAATTGCTAAAATAATATTTAGACCCTCTTAGCAGTGTTTAAACTAATCAGTATTTTCAGGTGTCTATCATTAGACTGCTTTGTATGGAGCACAGTTTAAAGTTTGGTGTATGAATTAGGTGTGCATTGTGTGTGCTGCTGCACAATTTAAGGTAGAATAATTGGAGTTGCTTTACCATTTAAAATGACTTGAAGAAAATGTGCATTCATTGAGGACTGACTCTCTGGTGTCCTCTAGTGTTCTGAAGCTGTTCAGAATAATGGGAGAAGCACTAAAGAATTTGATTCAGGATTTATTTGCTTGTAAGCCACAGAAACACAATCATAATCCTTCACACAACAAAGAAAAAGCTGAAATTCACGCTTCTCATTAATTACATTTTTTTAATTCATTCAATAAATGATCATAAATGCTTTCACTAATTAATAAAAAAAATCAAGATAATGAATTCATTTTTCCACACTGTTTATCCTAACTAGGGTTCTGATTAGGTGCTGGAGTCATCCCAGTGATCACAGGGGCGAAAGGTGGAGAAGCACCCTGTACAGTATGAGGCCAATATCCTGCACTGTTGTATTTTAGTTTTTATTCCTGTAGTCCACTTAGGACCTCTGTGCGGCTTTTGAGAGGCCTCACAAAACAACAAATTGAAAACAGTTTGCATGAATTTTGACTGGGGAGTAAATGTTATGTTTTGAAACTCCTTTTATTAAAAACGGAACATTTCCCACAATATGGGCCCTTTAATGAATAAGTGAATGCACAAGATTATGACAGTACGATACTCAGATTTCAGACATGATTATATGAGGCTTATAGAAAGAGCTAATATGAACAATACTACATGCAGGACCCACAGAACCTACTGACACTTCAGAACGCATTTAGAGCAAATGAAAAAAAAGATGATTAAAACAAAGAGAGTAAATAGAACATGCATGTTGTTTATGGGCACTCCTGCTCTGGTCCGGATTCACTTCATGGACTCTGTGCCTCTGATGCCCTTCTTTATCTGCACTGCCAGTTTCCACAGAGCAATGCTGTAGTTCATCTTCAAATCTGGAAGTTGCTCCAGACACCCCACGGCCCGATCGTCAATCTCTTGGAAAACCAGGAAGGCTTCAAATGTTGCCTTGATCCTAGAGGTAGAAGAAACATGTTTCATTGCAGAATGGACCTAGTGATTAAATCTATGAGTGGGTAGGGTGGTCCTCCCTTTCCCATCACTCAGTATAACTGTCCTCTCTCTCTCTCTGGGTGGGTAGGGTGGTCCTCCCTCTCCCCCATCACTCAGTATAACTGTCCCCTCTCTCTCTCTGGGTGGGTATGGTGGTCCTTGCTCTTCTTCCTCTTTTTTCTCTACTCTAGTTTTCTTTTTGGGACTTTTATCTCATTTTATACACAAAATATTATCTTAATGTATATATTATACAATCTATTGGTTTTAACATCACTCAACACATACATTTATTATTCTATATGCTTGTCTCTCTGTTTTTGAGACCTGGTCTCACAGTATATCTTTTAGGGCAGACTGAGTTGTGAAGACCTCTAGGAAGTGAACAACCGGGGGATGAGAGGCCTTAGCAGTGAGAGCAGGCAGGAGTTAGTCTTACCATGTGAAATATGCTGTAACATCTTTTAACCTGTACTTTACAAAGTATAAGCACTATGCCTAATCACTGACTCAGGAACCTGGGTATTTTCCAAGAGAAAAATCCCTCAACTGGTATTTAAACAGAATTGGTGAGAGGAATGAAAAAAAAAACCCTGTTGACTAAATGCAATAAAGTGATCCACCAGATGTTGATATGGAGCACATGGCCAAAAACCTCAGTTAATATCTAGACAAAGCTTGGTGTTTGAAATCTGTTGACGGTAAAATTTGTGAAAAGTATGCCATTACTGCAGACACTAAAACATTTGGTTATTGGATGACATGAAAGGATGGGGAAAGACACAGCATATAAGAAACAAAGATGAGCTGTTGCAATGGACACTTGCGTTGAGCCAGCTGAGACACAGAAATTAAGTAATAAAAAGCTGAGGCTAAAAATAAACAAATAGCCTGTGAGCACAAGTGGCTGCTTTGACTGATGTTCTCCAGTAAGAAAGCATAAGGAAGAGTTGTCTGAGATGAGTACTAAGATGGCAAATGTCAGAGAGGAGAGAGGGGCTTTACGTTTATCAGGCTGTCTGAAATGTGTGGGATTAGTGCTGCAACGCTGGTGCCTAACTACCAAACAGGTCAGTTTCAGTTTAAAGTGAAACAACACCTGAAGGGTGGGGCTGAGTACTCTAATGCCTCCACCTCCTCTTCCTCCTCCTGTACTGATGCCTTCAGCTCCACCTCTACCTTCTCCTGAATAAGCACACCTACTGGTGAAACAGCTGAACCCTGAACCCTGCAGTATTGAGTGGTGTCAGTACGGCTTGCTGGAGGAAATGCTTCCAACCACTGAAGCTCCGATTACACCTCCGTATTTGTTGCCCCTAGTGGCAAAATACGTTAATACAACTCATGTCAAAGCTGAAAACAAATTTGTTATTTCTAAATGAATAGGTGAAGAGGATGAAATCTCAGATGGTTTAAAACACGCAAAAGCTATTAGAAACCCCCTCGCACTGTGAGAGTAAAGAAGTGAAGATGTAAGAAAGAAAATGGTAGTCACAGCTATCACACTACTCTGGTGCATGTGGTGGCAGAAATGAAGAAGATTAATAAATACTCCACTGAGGTTTCACACCCCAAAAAGGGACCTGGACTGACCTTTGTCGTCTGAGAAAAATCTACAGACTACACCCAAATGAAATTATTAAAATTTTATCAACCAAAAATATTGAAACTGGGGAGAGATTTAGGGGAAAAAAACCCTGATACAAATAAACAAAAAGATGGTAACAGAAGACAAAACAAATGGCTCCAGAGGCCTTTTAAAACACAATCTTTTTAAAAAAAAAATGGAGCCAGCTTACCCATAGTTTAAAAAAAAGCTGAATTAAATGAATATTTGGGCATTTTGTGTACAGGACATCAGTGTTACCAATTATGCTAAACCAAATATTATCTGCACCTCATCCAGATATGAAACAAATGACAGAAGTGGAAGTAGCTTTTAGAGTTAGGAAGCAAGAGATCAGGTTGGTACTAATTTAAAGTGCCAGTCATGATATGAAAGACCTTTTGCCCAGTAGCTATACGTGTTGTGAAAATTTTTGGGTGAAACAAATGCTGTAAAAACACTTACGTCAATGATGGACTGACTTCCTTCAGCTTGATGTTCATGATCACGAAGTGGAGTTCAGTGATCAGGACATCAATGTTTGTGAGACCAGCCAGAATTTTCCTGTTTTCGTTCTTCTGATCTTCTGTGAATCTGGCATGAAAATCCTGATCTTCAATCATGAAGAATGGATTCTGTAACACAAACCATTTATGTTTTACTTCTGTGCACGATCTGTCTTATTTTAAAGGATGGTACTGCAAAGAATCTAATTAACACAATTTTCCAAGCCCAGAACAGTTAAGATGTGTCTGTAGTCCAAATTCTGCTTCTTCAGTTTAGAACTGAAGCTTTGAGGCTAACGACACTGGAAGTCAAAAGTCAACAAAACCTTTCAGTGTAAACACAAACCCAAAACTTCTCTGGACATTTAAATCACATCCACCTCTTCATTAAGGTGATCACACTTGTGGATGTGGTTTAGGACACAGTATGACTTACTGTAGCTGTAAAGATATTATTTATGACGGCTTTGTGAACAGCAGCCCCTGTCGTCGGAAACAGATTCCTCATCCACTATTATGAAGTGGTCTGACGGTCCAGATATGTTTTGAGGAAGGATTTTGGTGACTACTAGTGTTAGCAATGTTAGCCTCATAGCTACAGTTCTGAACAAATAAAGCAAAATTCAGACTCAGTTCGTGTCTCAACTGATCAACAATATCCGGGTTCAGTAGTACACCATACATGGGATTTTTACCAAACTATCCCTTTAAAGAAGACATATTATGCAAAACTCACTTGAAAAAAAAAAAAAGATATAAAACGTCTATGGGTTACAAAACAATTTCATGAAGTTCTTTACACAGAATCACTCTCACATAAAGAGAATCACAAGTTTTGTTCTCCACAGTTTCAGGCCCTTTCAAAACGAGACGTTTCAGGGCTCTGTCATTTTTCTGGCCACGCCTCTGTCATTTTTCCTATCCCATACTCGCTGCTCGTTTGACACCTGCGAAGGAAACTAAAACAAGCGAGTTCATACTTTACTACAACAGAAAAGTCAAAAGTCCAACACTTCCATTCCCCTCATCTGCTGACTTGCACCGGACAGCAGGTCCAGATCCTCCATGGTGCTGTGGATAGCTACTTATTCACAGATCCTTATTCCAATTTATAAGGTGGAACGAAGCTGAGTGTTTCTGGGACACGGCCGTGGAAAATGAAGTGAAAGCTGCAGTTCTTGGGTTTTCTCTGTCTGGGAGAAAGTGCAGGATTTCTGCTGATCTTTACAGCAATAACACAACACTTAATGAGTGACTCGACTCTGCCTGTAGTTACCTAGCAGACAAAATGGAGGATCTTCAACTAATCTAACGGGTGAGGTCTAGACAGATGAGGGGTGGTTCTATGCAAATTCTATGCAAATTGGCCCAGTATTACATCCCCCAGTATTACATCTGTCCAAATGGCTGGTTCTGAAAGGGCCTGAAAGTGTGGAGAATAAAGCTGGAGAATCTCTTTTTGTGAAAGTGATTCTGGGGAAAGAACTTCAGGAACATGTTTTGTAGCCCATAGACCTTTTAGAACTAAAGTGAGTTTTGCATAATATGTCCCTTTAATGCAGAAAACAGTATTTAGATGAACATGGAGAATAGCAGAGTGTCATACCTGATTCATCTCAACGAGTAGTGATGACTGTCTCAAAGACAAAACTTCAAACAGAGACTGAATGTGTTTGACCATGCTGGTTCTCAGCACCTGAAAAAAAAAAACATAATAAGACCTTCTCTAAAATATGTTCTCCTTTTAACACTAGCGAGAAGATCCTTGGAATTGTAAAACATGGATGTACCGGTAAACTCAGGGTGTGCTCTCGATCCTCCAGTTTCAAGTTGTACTTTAAGTAGGTGATGAGGAGCATCTCTGGTGAAGGAAACGATAGCTTCAGAAATCCGATTACAATCTTCAGAGTGGAAAGGGCAGCAGAGATCTCGTTCAAAAATCTGAAGTCGTTCATGATGCAGTTCCTGTCGTTGGTGTTGAGAGGCTCCTGAGAGGGAAAGTAGAGAGACATTAATAACCCCTCACTTAGGAAACACCACAGAAAACACAGAGGTAGATCTTAGATAGTGATGGTTTCATACCAGCTGGTCTTTCACTGTGCTGAAGAAGGCGCGCAGGGTTGTTCCAGTGTTGAACTGGAATAACGGCAGAGTCTGGAAAATTAGATATCTTTAAAAATAAAATCTGAGGATTGACTGTCATTCAGAGAGATTATTTTGAAAACCTTTCCATACCCATCTATGTACACAACACACATCCGTGAACTGAACATCTATACACATTGTACATGCTGCAGTTATTTAAGTCTTACTGTATCACTGCTACAAATAACAGGGACTGGGGCTGTAAACATGGATACGCATTTCTGTAACACAAGTATTGATCCAGCAACAGTTTCTCAATGGATACATTGTGTTAGAGTCCTTTTCTAAAGATATTTATTTTTCTTGATTAATTCTGCGTGTGCTTTGTGTTTATCCGTTAAGTTTGACTAGTGGTGGTGGACCCGGGTAATTAACCTGTGTCACAGGCAACGAATGAAAGGGGGAAAATATCTGCCAATCTCTCAATAATAAACTACATAAAATATTCACACCAAGTAACATCACAAAACCAATGGTGATGATTGGGGTTGTGTTTATCAAACTATTATAAACATTCAAATACAAAAACTTAAGATACCACCAACCTCCACAACAGAACACAAAAAATGAAATGTGTACCATAATCTACAAGCTGTAGAAACCTGAAATGATACAAAATGGCCATGCCACAGTAGGCTGTTTGCAAGAGTACTACATAAATTACATACAGTATTTATTGTAAATGAAAATGGGGATTAAAAACACAGGTATTGTATTAAAGAAAACTATACAGAGAGTGTTGCAGATGCATAGTCTTTTTTTGAAAATTAATTTTAAAATAAAGATCAAGGAAGCCAATTAAATGTTGAGAGAGAAAAATACTTTTCAATAAGTCACTGCTCTCTGCTACTTGGCTCTCTTTTCTTATAACTTTTCCCATTCACCTTTCTCCTTATGTTTCCGGCTTCCCATTATTCCCACAACCACAACTAATGATTCACTCTTTTTTGTTTACTTTTACTTTTTCTCAGTTAAAGAGAAAAGCAGGCTGACGGCAGTGGACTTGGTGGCTATTCTAGACTTTTCCAGAACACACAGATTACTGGTCCTGCCTCTGGGTCCACGTAAGTGTAAAGTGGACAGAAACATGGATGTGGAAACATGGAGGCAGTATACACAGCGATGAGTGGAACTCAAGACTGAGCGCCTGCTCTTGATGTGAGAGGAGTTCAAATATTGCAATCAAGCAAGGCAATCAATGCTGTCAGGTAAGAATGCAATTAATTAACAGAAGAAATACCTCCTCCCCAGGTGGTGGCCTGGGGCACTGCAACTTGGGATGTAACCAGAGGCTGACATAAGTGGTAGGCAAGCACATATAGACATGCATGGTCCGCAAAATGTGCACCCGTTTTCAGTCTTCCCAGCGCAAATGTGTACCTAATTTGTGACTTCATACTGCGTGCAAAACCCCCGCCTCCCAAACCATGCATCAGCGCCCCCCACACACACAACCATGCCAAGACAAGGACCTTTGCGGGCACAACTCCCCCTCACCCACCCCACCACGGCCAAGACACAGAGAAAATATTGTGTCTAGAGAAAATTTTGGTGTAATTTTAGTACTCGTTACAGTACTAGAGTAAAAAAATCATGTCAACCCCTGGATATAACACTGGATCTACTTAAAGAGCTGGAACACAATGATGAGGGATTAATACAAGTCTCTTATTTTAAAAATAAGATAAGAATATTACTACAATTCTTTACAATGCTTTTTAAACACAAATGTGATTCTACTGACTAAAAGTGCACTAAAAACTAGCTCTTAAGCTCATTAGCCCTCTGAACACCTTGAAAATATCACACGAAAAACATGTCATTATACACCTACTCGTACAAAAGCTGTTTGTTTTTAATCTAGCCTAGTGGTTTGTGGAGTTCTTCATACTCCCTACACACCTGATCCAACTCTTGGAAGCCTTTCCTGGCTTGATGAGGGCGAGGTAACTAAAATAATGTGGGCACAGAGGGGCCTCCAAAACAGAGGGGGCACCACTTACCTTATTACCACTTATGCTTTCTGGGAAGCCTGAGACACATGATGTTCTACAACATGGTTTAAAGATTCTCATTCACAACTCAGCTGTTTATTACCAGGCCAGGGTTATGTTAATTGAGCAGGAAAATCAGGATGATGGACACTTGATGGTCCACCATCATAAAGATCTGATCAAATTCAGGATGAAAAATTACCAGGGCATGAACATCTGCTATTGTTTCAGTAAGATGACGTTTTTGTAATTGTTCTTCACAATAATCCAAAAGTGGCATAAACACTTACTGAAAGCTTGATCATGGGTTTCTCTAAGAAGAACCGGTTAACAAGCTGCCTTTCCACGGTTCTGAAGTTGTAGTTGGTGCTTTTTTTCCCGTCCTCATGAACTATATGGTCAGTGTTTGAAATGGCAACAGTCAGGATATCTTGCTCAGGATTAAAGGTGATAACATGGGAGGGCTTCACCTCACTAGCACTGATTACCCTGAAATAAACAGTGAGGAGGAAAGAAATTATAAAAAAATTCAAATAAAAAAGACGTTGACCATGGGGTTATAAATTACAGAAATCTTCATCATTGGACGTTTGAATATCATCACTAAAAGTTCATAATGTAATCAGTAACTAAATGTAAATAAGACTCTACTCCTCCCAGTTCTATACGTAATCTTTAGGTTTTATGCCATGTTTTTGTTAAAAACCTGGAATTGTTCAATATAACCATACTTTTTATACTGTGTTATTCTGTGAATTTGCCAAATGTTACACAAGGTTAATATCATCATCTCCTCTATCTGCTACTACCTTTCACATTTTTTACTTTACTAACATTGGCATAAATCAAGTTCTTTATTATCTTATTTAATCATTAAGTGTTGTTTTTGCACCCGTTTTTACAGTAAAAACACAATATTCCATGCGTTATAGTGGTTGTCTTATGTGGTTTATTGCTTTTATAAATGGCAGATGACATACAACTGGATAAAATTATTTTATTATTAGTAATAATCAAGGTAAATGATTATTTTGCCTAGTATTTTACTGTTCTCAAACACAAAAAAACCCTACAGACATGTAATGAGCTAATTAATTTTATGATGTACTAATGGACGTCACAATATGGTGTGGTTTATTGATGAAAATGGTTTTGCTCCCCAAATTACCACCTCAGATGTGTCTTTAACAGATCTCTACTGCCTGCAAAATGCACTATGTAAGTAAAACACAGACTCCTGCAACCAAACATTGTATATTATGTCTAACAAAGAGCTAACACTGAAGATTCAGGCCCTATCCCACAGTTCCATACTGGGCAAATGCATGCAGGAGTTAGAATTTCATGAGGTGTTTAAGGTTTAGACTGGGTTTAGTGATGGATCTGACAGAAACAAGAACAAACGAAGCTTGTAGTAGATCCTCTGTTCTTTTTGATTTTCCAGTTTAATACAGTATTAATACAGAGTGCCAGTATGTTATGCATCAGAATGTTACAGCTTTGAACGTTGCACATCCAATCAGATTCTGTTAAAGTGGAGACAAGGCTGCTGAGGAGAATCCCACAGGATGTATTACAGAAACTTCGTAACTTGAAAATCCTATCTTAACTGTGTGGTAACCATGGATCTTATTTAGGAAAAAAGCTGTTACAGAACAACCGTTCCTAATTTTCCTCTCCTCACTTTAATTAGGAAAAGTGTATTCCAGAAGCATCATACTTTAAACCAGAACAACTGGACAATCTGGACTAAAGTTCAGAGCAGGACGTTGTTTAATTTCCATATTCTGAAGACAGTAATGAAGAGACTCTGGCGATACAGTGCTATGGACTGGAGCCTCATAAAGTTACAGTGGCAGCAGGTAACAATGACTTCACTTACCACTCAGCAAAGACTTACTGTTAGCTTTGTAAGTAACCCTCACGTCATGCTAGCAGTTTCTACATATTTGTACTCTGAGGTAAAAACTCACCTCTTCAAACTTGCCTACTATCTGTGTCCTTGTCCCTTGACTGCCCCCATTTTTAGCTTTACTCTCTTGTGATCTTATATATGCTATGTTTTTATTTATTTATTCTCTCTGACCTTGATCATAGACTACACCCATGTCTTGTCTTACAGTTTTAGATTTTATATATGCCATGTTCTCTCATTTATCTTTAGTTATTAGTTTTCCTATTTGCTTTTTTCCTGTTTTATCTGCATCTAAGGTGTCCTTTAAATAAATACAATGAATAATAGTAATAATTTTAAATTGTTGAATGGGTCTGAAAAGCCATGTCGCGTGTTACAACATTTTTATTGGGATGGAATTAGAGTAGTGACAAAATTGACATAAAAGTGATACAGTAACCACAACTATCTCTATTAGAATTGGTAGCAAAACTTTCAAGATCATGACAGAACTAAATTAACAGATGTTTTCAGTGACCTGTACCTGTCAGCTTCGGGGTTGGCAAGGGTAATGAAGTCATTCTGCATTCTTACAAGGTACTCGGTTACAGTTCGAACGACAGATTTTTCCAATGGTAAGAAATCCAGAATCTTTAAGTCCTTCTCGTCTTTCTGCTTCAGATCCTGGGGTAATTTTGGGTCTGCAAAAAAGTTGTGATGATACATAAACTCAAAAAAAAATCTGTTTACTAGTTAAAGTTGCCTATGACTTGCAAGGGCACAAACACTTTGGAGCTTTTTGATTGCTATACTTACAGTTAATGTTCTTCAAATGCCTCCATATCTTCCTCACATCTGCAATGTTTTCATTGAAGACCTGTATAACATCATCTGGAGGAAAAAAACAGAACTTTCATGACTTATTAATGTCCAATTACTAGGTTAATTTTGAATGTAAAATGATATTTAAATACATTATGAAAGTGCTTTGTAGGAAAATGCTGCATATGTGTGTATGTAACAGTCTTGTGCCGTTCTGTTCCACCTCTGTCCCTTATTCTGTTTCACACCCTCCTGAAGCACCCTACTCCACATGCGTTTTTTTGGTCTCTTGCTCCACCGTTTCATCAGTTAGTGTAGTTTATTAATTTAATACCCCACCTCACCCAGGTGTTCCCCCTATGTGTCCATAAATCCTCCCATGTCTCTGTTCCCTTTATGTCTGTATAGACAGTATATGTCTGTGACATCCACAGAGTGACCGCTAGAGGCCGCAATTGGGCTTTCATTTCTGGGACTAGAAATTATTTATTATTTTGCATTGAGTGTATGTTTGAGTCTAAGGTCTCTGTGTCCTGTGTTTTCATTTAAGTGATTGGGATTGTTCAATGAGTTCGTGTTGCAGTTGTTGGTCAACCCTCACGTATACCCTATGCATTTTCCACACATGGTCAACTCCTTATGTGCCTGCTGTTAGAGGTCCTTCTGCAAGCCCATTGTGGCTTTTTGTTTTTGTTATGTAGATTGTTCTTTATTAAAATCCATCTATTGAACCTGCCCCTTGTGCCTCGCAAATGAACAGTCTGATTTGTTTGGCTAATTCAGCATTTGTTCAGAAGGAAATGCTGTTGGTGGTTTGATGTGTCAGTTATATGAGTGTATGGTCACATACTACCACATTATGTGTAGCATATTAAAAACATTTCGTTAAAAAACATGCCTATAATTTGCAAGACATTGTACAAATGTTAGTTTTATTAGGTGCAAAGTGAGTAAAAAAGCTTTAAATTGATCCCAGAGATTTACATCGATGGTTGGAGGTCACTATGACTTTGGTGAGAAACACTACCCAGTGAGAAGATGAAGCTATCAGACCAGATTTCACCCAAAGCCACTATTCTATTACTGGTCCAGTATGATCACTTGTTTTCTTTTGCGACCAAATATTTTGGTTTACTTTCAAGGACAGTTTGGAGACTTTATGTTGGTTTATGCATGTTGGTCCCAAGGACAGACACGAAAGGGCAAAGTAACTGAAGTGCACTGCATCCCTGATGCATATTTCATGTATACGTGTTTCTTTCAGTTTATTTGGCTCACCTGTAACATTGTTGGTCACATCCTCTTGACACTGTGGGTCCACATTTTCAAATTTAAACATCAGTTTCTGCTGAAGGCTTAGCAATTGAGGCAGGTTTCTGATGTACTGAATGTGGACATGCTGTTAATGAAAACATTTTTATTTGTTAATTAGTTTTGCATTATTGACCAATATTTACCACCATGCTTGATCACAAAGTAACCTAAAAGCATGGACCCAAATCATCTGAGTTAAGGCTTAAGGCATAGCATAGACACAGTGTACACAATGAACATTTAGAAATCTCATTCTTTTTCTGGTTCAAGCTAAAATCAACATTTCAGATCCTGAAATCAACTTTCTAGATCCCGATTCTGGAGCCAAATAAGAAACCCTACATTTTTTAGAAGTTCTGAGAGCACAGGAACGTTTTTCCTCTCGTCGTCCTGTTCAATCAAGTGGGTCAGGTGCTGGAGGGTCATTCTCTGCTCAAACCTCCACAGCAGTGGAA
>JBBPDE010221046.1:5000-13504 GCA_037974605.1 Nannopetersius ansorgii | reverse complement strand
GATGACTTTCACCTTGATATTTTAGCGCAGATTTACTCTCTCTCTCTCTCTCTGTCTGTCTGTCTGTCTGTCTGTCTCTCTCTCTCTCTGGTTCGTGACTTTTCCGGATCGCGCCCGTTTTAAACCTGTCTCGCGCTCTCTGTGCCCCTCTCTCGCGTGCGCGCGCTCTCGTTCTGTGCCCCCCTCTCTCATTCGTGACTTTTCCAGAGCGCGCGGATCGTCTCTCTCTCACTCTCTCTCGTTCGTGCGATCATCTCACTCTCTGTATCTCTCTCTTTCTCTCTCTCGCGCTCTCTCTGTATCTCTCTCTCTTCCACTCTGTCTCTCTCTCACTCTCTCTTATTCTGTCTCTCTCTCGTTCCCGACCTTTCCGTATTTACATTTTCTTTAAGGGTAATGTATTAAACTGAGTTCCAAATGAAATTAAAATGATCTGGGAGAATATTTAGAGGCATATTTATGGTTTACACTATAAAAACAGGCATTGGGATCTTTTTTTTTGGGGGGGGGGCACATTTTAATCTAAATTAATCTCAAGATTACAATGAGATTAATCTAGATTAAAAAAAATTATCTATGCCCACCTCTAATGTTTACACAGCCTTGATGCTTTATTAAATACACACACCTCACACCTGTTGAGAATCTCCAAGTTGCTGATACGAGCAAGGAGGAGCTGATGAGTCGTCTCACAGTTCTTCTCCAAATCCATCAAGGGATTCCTCTTACAGGACAACTGAACCAGGGCCCTCAGTTTCTCCAGCTCATTAATCACACCCCACTGAGAGAGTGAGAGATAGAGAGAAATAATGAAAGAACAAAAAGAGAGAGAAGGACAGAAAGAAAGGAGAGTCAAAGAAACAAAAGAAACAAGAAATACAGGAGAGAAAGAGAAAGAAAAGAAACAAGAAAGGCAAAAGAGAATGAAAGAAGCAATAAAGGAACAAAAAGAAGAGAAAAGAGAACAGAGAAAGAAAGAGAAAAAAGAATAAAATGATAAAATAAAATAAGAGCAGAAAGGAGAGAGTAAGAAACAAGAGAAAAAAAGAAAGAAAGGGGAGAGATGGAAGGAAGGAAGGCACACAACATTCATTTTAGACCACTAGGTGTTGGACAATTCTGCAGTAAGGTTTCACATTTTTTCTTCTGCAGGAACTTACCTCAGTAATCAGATTGTCGTCTAACAAAAGGATCTTCAGTGCAGGGAAAGCTGAAGTCTTGGTGCCTTCACAAATTGAAAGACTTAATTTAATGTTTAAGGTAAAAAAAATATCTATCAGCACAGCTATCTATGGTTACAAAAATGAAAAACTTATCAGTGATTTTGGCCTGGAATGTACAATTCGGTCCCTTCCTTCTTGAAAAATGTCAGTTCATTAAATCAACACTTGCTCAATCCATTACCTTGTAAGGCATCAGCGAAATGAATGGAGGACAGTCTTGTCCTGGAGAGGTTCAGCATCTCCAACCTGTGCTTTCAAACAGAGACAATGTTATAATCACTAGCAAATATCTGCTGATCTAGAACTTGCTGAAACAACACATTATTTTCTCCCACCTGGAGAGCTCTGATAGTTGTAGGATGCTCTCCTGAACTAAAGTATTGTTGGACAAGTCCAGCATCTTCAAACCCTGAAGCACATCTACTGGCCTAAGGAGGAAAACACAACAAAAGTTGACATCCAATTCCAGATAAACTGACTGTAAGGCTAACTAGCAGGTACAGTGTTTATAGCAGTGCCTCACCTCTGAAGTTCAGTGATGTCATTATCATTAAGAAAAAGCTCCTCTATGTTTGGCCACATGGGAGCGCAATGGAGCACCTGCCAAAAACAACAATCACAATACATCAGCAAAACTGTATATAGACCATACTTACATTTCCAGGTTGGAAATGGTGCAAGCACTACCACTCAAAAGTTTCTGCACACCACAGTTTTTACGACTCATCCATTTATTTCATAAACTACAGATTTGTAAAGTGGCCCTTATAGTCACACAGTGTAAACAGTACGAAATTCATTCCCCGCACAAAATGCAATCCATTCAACACGTGCAACAGCGGGCAGTCAGGAACACAGCGTCCGGGAAACAGTGCGCAAGGGTACCACTGTGTTGCCACTGGTAGTCCTGGGATTCAAACCCATGATTTTTCAATCGCAGAGGCAGCTCCCTAACCAGTCTGGAGGCTGATGCCACTGGACCACTTAGTAAAATTAAGCATTGGAAAGTTGTTGAGTGGACAACGAAAAGGTCATGAAGCATCCTTTATAAGCTGCAAAGAATATGTCACAATGCCTGTCTGACATCCTATTGACTGGTTGTGTGATGATGCAGAGTCAAAGTCTAGACTGTCCTGAATGCACTAGTTAACTGCTTCATCACATTGGCTGTCACTTATTAGCTTGTTAAATTGTCTGGTGATCCACATTATAATTAAATTAGGTAATTTTTTATAAGTCAGAAGTGATAAACAATAGTGGTGAATATACTGTAAAGGTTTTTGCAAAGAATATTGAGTGTGTTTTTAGTCAATATTAAGTAAATTACATGCAAAGTAGACAATCTCAGTGTGTGCAAAGTGTTTGACTGGCCGTGTATAAATATTTCAATAAAAATATAAGATCAAATACCAATCTGATTAATTTCCACTTGACCGTTTTTTCAAATAGCATGAGAAATCATAGTCCCAGGTTTGTGAAGTAGCAGCAACCAGTAAGCCTTAAAGCATGTGGTCTTAATTCACCTTCCCCCAAATTCATGACCAACTGGCAGCTGGGATCTTTATGCTGAAGGCTAAATTGTTTAGTTGTTCTTTCTGACTGTGCAAACATTATAAATAACAAGTAAATTTTAAATGTAAAAAAAATCTGAAACACAAATAAAATAAAGAAATGACTACAAGTAAATCAAAGTATAAATGTAATTAAAATTTACATTTTTTAAAAACATAATTCTGAAATTTTCTAAAACACAAATCTAAGTAAGTAACTTAAACAAGGAGCACCACAAGTTAAACCAGCTGACTTTGGAACCTGAAATAAGACAATAAATAAATAAAAAACTAAAAAGAGCACAGTCTGTTCAGAGCAGTCAGGAATGTGATACGAGGGCCCTTTTGGGGTGTAGGTTAATTCACACTAAAGACAGATACGTTACACAAATGTGAACAAGGCAAAAAAAAGTTCAAGCCTAAGCAAAAAATCTGAACTAATCAAAATAGATTACAATGTGAGCACTGCCTTGTTGTAACAGACTGTTCACACCTTTGTCAGCTTATTAAGATGATGGACTGAGCAACAGCAATAAAGCATATGTGTATCGTCCCTTACCTGAGACCAGGTGATGGCACAGCTGTTGAGTGTCAGAACCCTTAAACTGGAGAAGGCATGGTTGAGGCTGGAAGGGTTTGCAGCAATACTCATTTGGTTATGACTATGAAGCATAAACAAAACACACCTTTGAGTTAAAAAATATTAACAAAATGTCTGTGTTCAAGTGGACAAATGGTTGGTTTTGCAATAGCACAAAATCAGAATCAGATCCTGATCCTGCATAAAATTGCTTGTTCTACAACTGCAGAGTTACACAGAGACAAAGACAAGAACAAAGGGGCAGCTGGCATTCGCTCCCACCCACTAGGCTGTGATCAGGAAGTTGCGGGATCTATTCCCAAGACCGCTAGGCACCTCTCAGGTACCGAGAGCAAGGTACCAGGGCAGCTGGTGGCAGCTGGTAGCCTAGTGGTTAAGGCATTCGCCCTGTGATCAGAAAGTCCGGGTTTGATTCTCAAGACTGCTAGGCACCTCTGAGGTACTCTGAGCAAGGTACTGTCCCCACACACTGCTCCCCGGGCGCTGTGTTCGTAGCTGCCCCCTGCTTCACTTGGTGAATAGGTTAAATGCAGAGGAAGTATTTTGTGCTGTTTACACTGTGTGCTGTGGTGTGTTCACATATGACCAGATTGTCACTTTCACTGTGTGCCGTGAGGATTCATGTATGACAGAATGGTCACTTTCACTTTCTTTCACTTCACTTTCAGAACAATATAAAATATAGTACAAAGTAAAAGAAAAACTCTCCTGAAAAAATGCTTTCTACTAAATGTAATTATCATTTAAAAATTATAACGTGTTAAATTACTAAAAAAAAAAAAAGAATCAAATTACAGTAATGCGTTATTGCCCAACACTGGTACTAAATACATTAAACACATAACACATTTATAATAAAATAACTGTAATGCTGATATTAACCTGTGTTTATTCAGGGAACTTGATGAAAACATCATCTGATACTCCTTGATATTAATAAGGCTGATATTAAAAAACAGCAGCACATAACTGACAAACCGAACAAACAAGCGATTAATCAAAACAAAATCAGAATAAATGGACTGCTGACTTGATGGCTCAATGCTTACCTGAGGCAAAGTACCTGAAGTTCTTCTAGCTGTTCTGTAATTGCAGACACAACCTCCCAGGAGCTCAGAAGATTCCCAGTGAGATCCAAAGAAACTACATCTTTAAAAGCTGTTAAAGGAGTACTCAACAATCCTGAAAACTTCATATGGCTGAACGCAAAACCTATGGATCACTGGGTAGAAGAGAAAAATGTTTCTGGAAGCAGTATGTGACCTAGTACCTCAAAAGATGGGATGGTTCTATATAGAAATAAAAAAAAAGTCAAAACATCAAGAAATCCTTAAATAGCATTTTCACATACTACAGTAAAAAACAGATAAGAAACTGCTCTTTTGTTGACAATGGTCTTCCTTAAATGGTTTCTCTATTGTATTTCTTCCTCAAAAGGATACTGGGGGTATTTTTCTTGATTTCATTTTCAGGGCCTGGACCGGAAACTTCACAATTTAAAAGAGCGATCTCTGTTAGATTCTCCTTCCTGCAGAAACAGCAGAGCGGTAATTATTTAAATCGCTAAGACGAAACGATCAGCTCCTAGATAAACAAAATACATGCCTGATGAACTCACCTCTGTTTTTCCATGATGGACTCAAAGCCAACCATCTTCACGGTCTTGGTGGAGAATTTCACTTCTTCTCCAATGGCCTGGTCCAGATCTAACTCATAGCGCTGTTTCACAGCCATCAAGTAGTCCACACCAAAACTGGCTTTTTTGGGTCGTACAAAGGACCCTCCTGTTGGATGCCTTCAGAGAAAAACACGTTCTTGAGCCACAGTTCATGGATTTAATGTGGTATGTTTACATTATAAACTGTTACGGTGAGCAAAGCGGTCACTCTACAATCATTCTGGCTCGTGCATCATGATTTGTGTGAAACAACATGTAAATATGAAGCAAGTGAATCTCCATCATGACTATTATTCGGAAGGGCACACAATACGGGCAACATAACTTTTGTTATGTCACAAAACCAACACATTTAAATCATATCTCCTAATTCTGTTTAGCCCAGCCCATGCACGCATAAATCCTCCAACACCTTTAATAAATAAAATTACACTTTTGTTGGATTACATGAAGGCCTTGATTCATCAGAACACCCAGTAAAAACTGTGACTGCTTAGAAAATAATTTGCATGTCGCAGCCTTTTGTGATATCAGTATTTGCTGAGACTGATACTGCAAAAACAATTAGCTGATGATATTTTGTGCAGCCCTAATTACCTGCAGGTAAAGTAGAAGACTCCTTCATGACTTCCGTCATGTTTGCCTCTTTCAGGGTTGTCCCACTCCACACCAAGCCATAAACCTGTAAAGAAAACATGATCTGGAGCTGGAAAAGAAGCATTTGAATGATCAAATTACATGGAAGGTTGGACATCAGGCCCACCTTTTGTAGGCGTGACCGTTCCAACATATCTCACAGTCCCACGTTCTCCTTCACAAGACACGCGTCGACCAATTGCATCCTCGGGGAGCTGCTCAGCCATTCTGCACTGATCTGCTTCTCCGATCCTCATCTCACTCCACACACTCCCTGAAAGTGAACCAGACCGGACTGATATAGGAACATAGGAAATCCTTCCTCTCACTGCCACACATCCACAAAATGATCTGTACAACCGCCTGTTGATATTTTGTTGTGTAATTTCTTACTAGGTTTAAAAACTATCAATATGTGTAGACTATTTGCATTATTTTTTTATAATGTGCAACAGTCTACCACGTAAATTGTGCAATGCTCGTATTGGGTGATAAAACATTATCATGATGAAAAATATATTGTGTACAATAAGCTCACATGTGCAATATCACTACTGATGTCAATATTACTTATATGCAACTGATCTCTACCTCATGCAATAATGTAATAAACTAAAATCTGTGTCGTATGAATTCACATAACTGTACCTTAATTATCTATAGTATTTATATCCAGCAGTTGAGAATATAGCACAGTGTGTTTTCGCTGTGTTTGTTTAGACTTATATTTTATATAGTTCTAGTTTCTGTTTGGCTGTGCATTTGAAACATAAGATGTTTCTTCTGGAATACATAGTTTTCTGATTCTGATTCAAACTCCTCTTAGTTATTAGTTCTTATTTAGTTTTTTGAGAGATTTGTTTACTTGTTCTCTCTGGAAGAACACAGGAACAAAACCCATGTACTTAAATCAGAGGACCCCACCCAGCTCTCTCTGCGTTGGGCCCACGCATAATGTGACAGGGGCTCCACTACAGGGTCTTTAGAGACTTAATAGACTACAGATTTTAGACATAAAAAGGAGTTATAATAAATAACTGTGATATCAATACTGAACTGTTTAGTCTCCTCAGCATTCAGTCGGTTAATTTAGTATGTTATGTGCAAGAAAATAATATTAACGAATAAGAGAATGAGTCCATACGTGCATCTAATTACAATGTTTATGAAAAGGGGATAAAACTAAGGAGACTGTCTACAGATTAGCTCTGGGCTAACTAGCTGTCAAAAAGTTATTAACAAAAGTAAACACCTGTACGACTCAGTCAAGAGCATAAATTTATGTTATCAAATAAATATTAAACTGATACGTACCTTTACCAGCTTTCTTTTCTTGTAATGTAAGAAATTCCACTTTAAAATTGACTAGCCTCCTCCAACACAGGCTGCAGGAGGAAATGATGCACCAGCTCTGTTCTCTGGTGCTCACGAAAAACAGTCCGGTCTGACAAACGTTGTCAAGATTCCGCAGTTTCTCTTTAAAATCATGAAATCATAAAAACTATTTTTGTAGTTTATAAATATTCAAAAGTATGAAAACTAAAGAGGAAAGAATCCGTTTATATTCTACGGCCACATTTTCAAAAAGATGAATTCGACTTTTGCATTCCACCTTAAATTTGCCAGAGAGAAAATGGGGCATTTAAGGTGGAATGAAAAACTGTAGCACAAATGCATCCTTAGTGTTGAAGGTAGGAACGTAATGTTTGAGCAGTTTGGCTTTCGTGGGAAGGAGAAAGTGGAGTGCGTGTTGCTTAGTAGCATGTGGGACGTGTGTTGGTGGGTAAAAGTGTTTTAACCGATAGATGTAGGTTTATGAACAAGTACTGAGAAAGGAGAGAAAGCTGGAGAAGGAGCTGAAGCGACGTTACATAAAGAATCGAAGCCAGTAGAGGGAAAACCATGAAGAAGAAGAGAGCAGATCGGAGGTGTGTATCTCACACACACACAGAAGTTTAACTTCTAGCTGGGGGTTGACTTCTACCTAGGTTTCACACAGATCACGCATATGCTAGGATAAGTCTGGTGTCTTTTGTGGTTTGTTGTTTTTATTTTGCCATGGAGCCACATGCCCAGGTCATGGATTACACAGTTCAGTGCAGAACCACAGCTCATTTCTTCAAATTTTGCTTCTAAAGATCTAGACGTTCTAGTATTATAATGTGGTTTTGAGGAGCAGTTCTCCAGGCTTCCTAACGGACTTTCATTTCAGAGGAAATGTTTTGTTTGTTAAGCCACACAGTGACCTACGTATGAAAGATTTAAGCACGACAAGGTCATCTAACTTAAGTCCTGAACCAGTGAAGATGGTTCCAGGTAATCAGGCGGTGATCAGTATACTGGTGGTGCTGAATGCTGAGTGGCTGTAACTTTATCTCGGCTCTTTGTATCTTTTGAAACTTTGCAGCCTGTCTGAGTAAAACGTTTGTTCCCATTTCTTTCACTTAATCTACTATGTGATTCAAAGACAAATGTAAAAAAATTGATTGGTGGCTCAAGACTGTGCTCTATATAACTGAAGTAAATAAACATAGAGTAACTTCTGGGTAGACGCCCCCAAGGGTAAGATGTTGTACTAATAATAATAATACTGTTGCTATAATGGCAGTAATCATAATAATAATAATAATATTAATAATGGAATAATACTAATATTACTACTACTAATAGTGGTCGCTTGTATAATGGTATAATCATGATGTAGTAATGAGCATAAACATAATGTTACTATTAGTGTAATGTACACTTGTATTTAACAGTTAAAGACTTATTTGCATTTTCCTTCTATTTCATTGTTGCCGTGACATTTGTATGGC
>JBBPDE010221002.1:0-13509 GCA_037974605.1 Nannopetersius ansorgii | reverse complement strand
CCTGTCGCAGCTCCCTGAACCTGTCAGCCCATGACAATGAGGTGGGCAACACACTGCTAGCTCTCAAAACCAATTGGTCGGCCCAATTTGAGAGAAATCTGAGGGCGAGAGAGAAAGAACGGCCCACATTGGGCGAGCCCGGCCCAAATTGGGATCGGTCCACCGGGACAGCGCCCGGTGTGCCAGACGGTCAGTCCACCCCTGGGTACCATAGTAAAACTATGGTTACTGCATAAAGAAACCATAGTGAATTTTCATTAGGGACCAGCTGAAAATGCGCTACTATGTTAATTACGTCTGTGCCAAATTCCAGGTGAACAAAACATTGATGATTTTGTTTTACATATTCTTTCCTGGTATGGTCATCTTTTTAACAAACAGTTGCTCTGTAAAGCTATGTTAGAGGAAAAAATGCACTTTTGAAGGCTGTGCATAGCGCCAGTAACAGAGTGGGAGTCATTTAGTGGCCTTGCTGAATTTTTTAACAAACAGTTGCTCAGTAAAGCTAGATTTATTAGCCAAGACACCACTCACCCTCTTAATGCTGAATACATGCTGTTACCATCTACCTTTCGTTTTAGAACTCCCAAGGCTTTTAAACAGAGATCTAAACACTCTTAGATCCCTCGTTCTATTCATGTACCCAAAAGAAAAAAAGAGGGATAGCCCTTGTCCACTTAGCGACCTTTATTTCTAGCTAGTTACCTATTTACTTATTTACTTATTTATTTACGTTCTTTATTTCTTCCTTGGGGACAAAGAATAAAGTGAACTTGAACTTAACACTAGCTTGTTTATGCCATTGTAAACTACACCCAATTCATGCTAAGAGTGTAGCATGTAGCATGTAGCCTAAATCGGCATACTTTCACGAGTCCTTAGTTGTCTGAGTGCCGTGCAATTTTTGCCCACTTTCTGTAAAATTTGTCCAACCTCAGAAGAGCTTACAACAAAGAATGCATTTGTGGGCGAAGCTTGGAGAGGTCATTTGAATATAGCTTCACTGTAGTCCTTGTTTTGGCCCTGTAAAACAGTGACTCTGCACTCAAAGCAAAAATGTCTTTGACAAAAAGCTCTTCTTCTACACCTACAGACTGCTGAAAGATTTCTGAGATATGGACGCCATTTATGAGAAAACCATGAGATCCTTTCTTACATAAATATAATTCTGCTACAATTCGACCCAGAGTTAGACCAAAAAGAATTAGGTAAGGTGTTGGACACCAGATTTTAAGGAAGATGGGAGCCCTATCCCAGTGATTAGTAGTGTAGATTTGAAATATAACTGTTTGGTGTCCAGGGAAGTAAACGAGATGATCATACTCTGGATTTTTCTTGTCGTATGTAGGATGTAGCGTAGGATGTCAGCTTTGATCTAGACACAAATGTTCTTCCAAACTTAGATATCTGTATTTTTTATTCAAACTGATTTCAAAGTAAAGCAGCTATTCTGCACTTTAACCTCAGTGATTTCATTTCAGTGCGGAACCGCTGATAAAATAAACACTAAAAATTGTTTTTGTCAATGTTCAGATCCATACAGAGCAAACTCTAAACATTTTAGTGCACCCATCACTTTGTAATTATAACACAACCAGTCAGACGGTCTGATGAATGTCGGAGTGGAATGATCATGGTCCAGCAGTACTCAGAGCTGATGTTCTGTGTGATTTCACCTCATTTGGCTTTAAATCTCACTCAAGCTGAAACCCTGCATCTATTTTTCTAAATTGTAGGTTTCTATTCTCCGACCAGTAACTGTCCACACCCCCACCCCTCCTTAAATATCTGTTTTTACAATATACTGTAATTATTCTTTAAATCTTGTGGGTTTGGTTGTTCTGAGGGTGAGGCATATTATACTTGTTTTAGTTGGATATGAAGGAAGATATCACCCAAGCTTTGCACCCCTTTCTGTTTCCTTTGCTGAGGAATAATAAATATAGAAATAGCCTTAGGAGAGTTTTTGGCGAGGCTGATCTAGCCCTCCTCTTATCCTCTTTTCCTGCCGCAGCTTCCTCTCAGTTTTTCACAAGCAATGCAAAGTGCCTGAGCTGCTTCCTTGAGTGGAAATGTCCAGAGAGATCGCTCGCTGCTTAAGGAGAAGGCTTTTGGCTGTTACTCTCAAAGCCAATGGCCATTGATTGCTCATTTGCCTTCTAAGCCCTGGCTGCTATTAATAGGCAGTCTGAGACAATGCTCCGGGACTGTTTATTTACTGAGGGTTTCAATGTATTTGGGCTAAAGGAACGCAGGGCTAAGTAACGGCTCGAGTTATAAACAGGCATTCGTCATTCAGAAAGCCTCTGTGACAACATGCTGATTGACTGTAAAAACTGAGGGGGTGGAGTAGTAGTGATATATTTAGTGCAGAATTTCCTCAGTGTCAGATGATGGAGGGAGCTGCAGCAGAGGTCATGACCAACACAATTTCTGAGTCTTCATAAAGAGACACTTTTCTTGCTTTTTTCATATTCTTTTTTTTATTAAAGCTTCAACCAGAGATGGGGACTCGAGTCTGACACTCGGACTCGAGTCGCACTTAAGACGCATAAACAAAGACTTGTGACTTGACTTTAGACTTGCCCTCAATGACTTGAGACTTGACTCGGACTCGGGTGCTGTGACTCGTGAGTCATAACCTGTAAACAAAGTTCATTCAATGGAATTATTTATTTATATCTCGCACTCTTTCCAACCACCCAAAAACCGTTCACCTCACCCCGGTGTCCCATTACTTTTCTCCTAAGTGAACGGTTTTCAGCTAATAATGGTTTTTGAGCAGTAGTTGGAAAGGGGTCACCGAGCCCCATCTAACTGTGGAGTTTAACATTTAGAGTGAGAGATCTATTTTTCATATTTAACATTTATATTTAAGATCATTTAAGGCAGATCCTCCATGTTGGTGAGGGCAGATCACAGCACGCAGTCCCACGCCTTGCTAAGCAACAGCCAATTGTAATCACGGGGCGTGGCCAATTAGCATATCTTCTAAATGTTCACTCAAAGACTTGGGACTTGACTTGGACTCGAGCACAAAGACTTGAAAATGACTTGTGAACATCTCTGGCTTCAACATATAGCACTCCTACCCCTGTCCCTATATGACAGCTTTGTTATGACGTCACAAAAACACTGCATTTGTAAATGCATTCATTTGTAAAGTGTTCAGCTGTGAATGTACATACCTCACCGTTTATTATTATTGCTTCACAAAACGCTAGTGTTGCAAACTGTCACCACAGTGAGAGCCAATATTGAAGTCTACTGATTATTTAGACTGCACCACCTAGGCCCTCTCAGATTAGCATAGTGTTTTGATTTTGTGCACTGATACTTAAACAGGAAAAATGGATGGTAAGCAAAATCAAGCTGAAGCTAAATGTTTTTCTTCCACCTCCAGAATACAGCATTACATTTCAATGCATCAAGTATCGGGCCCAATAAAAAATATTAAACTGGCTCATGACTTTTCCCAAATTCTACAGGCTTTTCATCACTGAGCTCTTCTGTTTTTCTTAGCATTAGGTTGTCGAATAATAGAAATTCAGTGTTAAAACCCTCATCAGATCTTTTCTGATAACTGTGCAGGTCTGATCCCCATGTTCAACTGAATAAACAGACAGATGAAAGAACAAATGGACAGATAAGCTTGTTTAATATCTCAGTCACATTTAATATCTCAGTTACAGTTATGTTTTAAAGTTGCGAGAAGCAACATCAGCTTTGCGATTGCCAGTGGGAATTTGAGAATGTAAGCATCTTCCCACATTTACACTGAAATATGTTTTTAGTCAAGACTGCTTTTTGAATAAATCGGCCAATCAGCTACAAGTCTGCAGCTACATTTGTGCTGTACACATAGTAATGCTTTTTTTCTACCATCATCTCTGCAAAGAAATTGGAGTAGGTTTCTGTACAATTTCACATCAAAACATACAGAACATCTCAGCGTTTGAATAATGCAGAACATTCTGCATGGAATTCCGCTTTAATATTTTATAAGGAATTTATTCTAGTTATAGAGTAAATTATAGGGTTGTGTGTAATACAAAATGCTGCGCTTAGTGCAGGCACAGTAGTTTACTTTAATCTTTAGCATTATTTATGATCGTTAAAGTGTATGGCCATGTTAAGAATGGCGGCTGAAGGAAGAGGTCGTATAGGGATCTGTCACTGAGAGAGTGATAATCACTGATTAAAGGAGTAGCTTCATTTGCTTTGCAGCTGTACTGATGGCCAACTTTGACCATGTAACAGAATGCCGAGCCCAGAGACACGGAGCGCTGATGCTGAGGTCAGTCTTAGATGATCTCTGCAGTTCCCTGCTGAGGGTCAGCTCCTTCATTAGCATTACTGGCATTCTGGGGCCAGTGTTTGAAATGAGGACAGATGGGTATAGGGTCAGCTCCAGTGCTGCATGAGTGTTACTGTCTTAAATGAATCCAAAATATAATTAAGTCGTCTGTGAAAAAATGTAATTGTGCTCCTAAAAGCCCGGGTCAGCCTTTTCTTGGTAGGCTAGTTATGCACGAGAAAACTTTAGCATTTCTTATTCACTGACTGTTCTATATCTTGTGAACATCTCTGGCTTCAACATATAGCACTCCTACCCCTATCTCTCTATGACAGCTTTGTTATGACGTCACAAAAACAATGCATTCGTAAATGCATTCATTTGTAAAGTGTTCAGGTGTGAATGTACATACCTCACCGTTTATTGTTATTGCTTCACAAAACGCTAGTGTTGCAAAGTGTCACCACAGTGAGAGCCAATATTGAAGTCTACTGATTATTTAGATTGCACCACCTAGGTCCTCTCAGATTAGCATAGTGTGTTGATTTTGTGCACTGACACTTAAACAGGAAAAATGGATGGTAAGCAAAATCAAGCTGCAGGTAAATTTTTTTCTTCCACCTCCAGGATACAGCATTAAATTTCAATGCATCATTAGGTAAAATTATCATTAAATGCTGATTAGAGTAGAACACAGGCTCATGCAAATAAGCACAACACTTAGAACGAAGAGAATGTATGCGTGTGCTTCCAGATTTTTGATGCTTTGAGATAAGTATCAGGCCCAATAAAATCTATTAAACTGCCTCTTGATTTTTTCCAAATTCTACAGGATTTTAATCACTGAGCTCTTCTGTTTTTCTTAGCATTAGGTTGTCGATGAATAGAAATTCAGTGTTAAAACCTTCATCAGATCTTTTCTGATAACTGTGCAGGTCTGATCCCCATGTTCAACTGAATAAACAGACAGAAGAAAGAACAAATGGACAGATAAGCTTGTTTAATATCTCAGTCACAGCATGTTGGTTTTTCGAGGTGGATCACAGTTTTTTATAGCTGTTTTAAAGTTGCGAGGAGCAACATCAGCTTTGTGATTGGCAGTGGGACTTCCTATGAGAATGTAAGCATTTAACTTCCCGCATTTACACTGAAATATGTTTTTCAGTCAGGACTGCTTTTTGAATAAAGTGGCCAATCAGGCCAGATGTCATTTACATACGAATATCATAAATACAACACGTTTTTTTCCTTTTTTTGCTCATGTAAAATAAACAATGTCTGTTTTTAGGAAATAACCCAAACTTACACAAACATCATTAAGTCTCAGGGGCGAAAAATGACATACAAGAAAAATGTAGAGAATGGAGTCTTTAACTTAAAGACTGGGAGCTGGAATACACTCTGCTTTATACACATGTATCTCCAGAGACCCTGTTAGACTTGTTTTGTCCTTGTGAGTCTCCAGCCTGCACTGAGCTTCACACGAATCTTTGCATAATGCACAACAGTTTATTTAACATCCATAAGCGCCACACCATGCTCTTCATGCTCCATTTCTTGATTGTTGGTACAGGGTCATTTCCCAGTGGACAGCCCTGTAATGGTTTGTTTACTTTAAATGACTAAGCTCCTTCCCCTGTGAGGTTTGAAGCGCCGTGGAGACTGAAACAGAAAAAAATCAGTGACTTAGCCGCAGCAGCTGGAGCACCATGCTTTGCTTTTCCTCAGCAGGAGACGCAACCTCTTCTTCCAGTACAAAGCCTTATTACATGCATGTTAATGCGATTACTGACCGAAAGCAGAGCTGCAGAGCTGGCCGTGTTTGAAGTGTCCCTATGGACATTTAATCACAGATGCTTCTGGCTGCCCACCAGTGTGACTGGCACTGCACAGTGTACTGGGTGACTCTGGGGAGTGCTGACCTAGTGAGAATGACACAAAATCTCCATCACCACTCCAGTCCAGATCAGCAGGAAACTCTGTAATGCTGTCTGTCATGCTGTGGTCATGTGTGGTTAAAACTGTCTTTTAATACAAAATGTCTTTACATTGCATTGCAGCGTTCATACAGAACGAAACCCAGTGATCCATATTCCAACAAATACTGATCTACTGATCTAACTTCCATGACAGGGTCAAGGAGCTTTTATTTCAGATTATATGCTTAGTTATGTCTAAAGTCCTTTTTTACATAACTAAAGCGTACACCAAAGGGTGAAATTAAAAGTAATAAACAACTAAGCTTAACCTAGTTGGAGCTGGACCACCATAAACAGCCCAAACAGTGCCATTCGGGGTCTTACTGCAATTTTGGTCTTATAGATTACTTGCACTCTTAAAATAGATACATATAAATTCGTTTTCTTAAATATTTTCATGTTTTTTACACTGTCTGTGGTATTTGTTATTCATTAGTAAATGCTCACACCCACACCTCACCTAATCATAACATAGCTTAGAGTAATATGCCACAGTGGGAAAACTTTACTGTATTATACAATTCCTAAAGATTAGATTATACAGAGCAACAGTGTCACCAATTGAATACATCAACATTTTTAAGGTTACATTACATATAAAATAGGATAAGAAACAAAATCCTTCTTGTTAATTCATTAGGTTTTGTGTCATAGATCACCCCCACCACTAATAATAGCTCACATGCTGGGCTCAAAAACATGCTAAACAGTGTATTATCACATTCTTCTGGTGCATGTCTATACTGTGGCATGCTACTGCTGTAGACTACTGTGTGATTTCACTCAGGTCTTGCATCCGTCCCCTGCTTCCCTCTTTTTCATTCAGTTCTGTTGCTTTGGCATATTGTTCATAGCATATCATTTGCATCATTTTCAAGCTTAACTCGTTCAGTGATCCTTCATTTATATGAAAACGTGCAAAACAATAACAGGGCTCTGTGGCCGTTACTAGAAGAGTACAAAGCTGTGGCTGCAAACTGAGGACAACTGAGGATAATCGAGGACAATGACCGACAACCTAAAGAAGCACAAGCAGAACTTAAATACACAGACAGGCCTGGGGAAAACGCAAGACACCTGGGGAACACAAACAGGGAACAGGTGAGGGTGAACACATGTGACTAGGACTACAAAAGGACTACAAGACACAAGACACGTGACACAAGCAAAAACCAGAACACATATCAACTTAAAAGCCCTCCAGAATATAAAACAGAAAACAAACACAAAAAAACTGAAAACAGTGGCCTCACACGGCCTTCAGCCATAACACACAGACATTGTTTTAATATAGATTTTTGGCATAAACTGTATTTTTTTTAAAACCATTCCTAGCAATGTGATACACATAGGAGCTCCTAAATACGACCCAAAGAAGGTTCGTTTTATTTATTTATTTACCACTATCTTACCATTATTGATATTCCATACAAGCACTCCAGTGCACATGTGTAGGTTCACGGTTCATTTTGGTTACTAAGTCTGTAGCTACATTTGTGCTGTACACATAGTAATGCTTTTTTTCTACCATCATCTCTGCAAAGAAGGTAGAAGGTAGTCAGTAGGTTTCTATACAATTTCACATCAAAACACACAGAACATCTCAGCGTTTGAATAATGCAGAGCATTCTGCATGGAATTCCGCTTTAATATTTTATAAGGAATTTATTCTAGTTATAGAGTAAATTATAGGGTTGTGTGTAATACAAAATGCTGCGCTTAGTGCAGGCACAGTAGTTTACTTTAATCTTTAGCATTATTTATGATCGTTAAAGTGTATGGCCATGTTAAGAATGGCGGCTGAAGGAAGAGGTCGTATAGGGATCTGTCACTGAGAGAGTGATAATCACTGATTAAAGGAGTAGCTTCATTTGCTTTGCAGCTGTACTGATGGCCAACTTTGACCATGTAACAGAATGCCGAGCCCAGAGACACGGAGCGCTGATGCTGAGGTCAGTCTTAGATGATCTCTGCAGTTCCCTGCTGAGGGTCAGCTCCTTCATTAGCATTACTGGCATTCTGGGGCCAGTGTTTGAAATGAGGACAGATGGGTATAGGGTCAGCTCCAGTGCTGCATGAGTGTTACTGTCTTAAATGAATCCAAAATATAATTAAGTCGTCTGTGAAAAAATGTAATTGTGCTCCTAAAAGCCCGGGTCAGCCTTTTCTTGGTAGGCTAGTTATGCACGAGAAAACTTTAGCATTTCTTTTTTGTATTCACTGACTGTTCTGTATCCAGACTGTGGCTTGTTTAAATTGCCACTGGCGTATTTTGTGCAAAAGTATTGTACCCCATGCTTTAAGCTTGGCATTGCCTTATCACCATATTTTATGAAAATACTTGTTCACAGGAGACTAATTCTCTGTCTGTGTTTACACCTACAAGCAGATGCTCTCACTAGCTGGTACATCACTTACACTGAGGGGGATGGGTGGGTGCAGATGGGCCTAATGAGAGAGTACTAGACAAATAGTCAAGTCAAGCCAAGCAGATTTATTGTCATTTCAACCATATAAAGAGTACACCATCAGACACCAACTACATTCCTCCAGGACCATGATGCATGACTATACAGGTTGCAAAAAGAAGTGCACTTTTTAAAATACAAGAGCAAACAATAAAATAGTTAAAGAAAAGACAGCATACAGTACAGTACTGAACGGGGGGGGGGGGGGGTGGGGGTGGGGGTGATGGGGGTCTTCTGTCAGATACGGGAGTCTAGCAGCAGGGAAAGCAAAAGTGCACTCTCATTCTTACAAATCAAAAATTATTAATTCTACCTGCTATTACACAACAGTGGCCTTTGCAATTCTGATAATTGCAAAAGGCGACATGATGCCAGTGAGCTGTCTAATCTTAATTTTACAGTACTTTACATTATTTGTTTATATAGCAGGTGCACACACTCATCTCCATTGTTATTTCTGAGATAAATGTGCCAGAGTCTCTGGATAGACTGATAGTTTAAAAGAAAGACATTAAAAAATGGCATACATTGCATGCTGTACAATTAAATATTTCAGTTTGTGGGTAAAAGAAAAACAGTAGGTTTTTACAGTAGTGCTGCATGGAAGGAAATGTGGACTAATTAAAAGCACTTGTGGTCCTAGTTGACCAGTATCAAAGTGAAAGTGGCCATTCTGTCGTATGTGAACACACCACAGCACACAGCACAAAATTCTCTCTCTGCATTTAACCAATTCACCAAGTGAAGCAGCGTGCAGCCAGGAACACCCGGGAGCAGTGTGTGGGGACAGTACCTAACTCAAGGGAACCTCAGTGGTGACACAAGCAGTGGAAATCGTTTTGATATGCAAACTCTCCGAACTGGTGCAATATAAATGGGGAACAGGTTCATTTTCTGTCACTGTTGTTTTTTTCCCCTTTTTTTTACACTGTGTGATGTGTGTGTTTCACGTATCACAGTTCCAGATGAATGATTCTGTGTATCAATGATTCGAGAGAGAGATGGAGTCAAGATAATCTTAATGTATATCAGAATATTGCAGGATGCATTGTGTATCAATATAAATGCACTACCAGTATTTAGTCTATAGAGCTCAGCTTTAATTCTTTAATTCTAATACTGTAAGGGGGGGCTACAAATGCATCTACTTGCATGTAAAGTGCTGCCTCTTGTATCCAAAGTGCCTAAACCCTTGAAAAATATTCATTAGCTTTCAGGTTCGGTTTCTAAATCAGCCTACTCTCCCAGCATCTGTTTCATCCCTCTCTCCTGAATGCTCATTTGTCAGTGACTCTTTCTTTCTAATGGTTTCCCCTCAGGTGGCTCTGTCTGCCTCAACTCAATTTGGATTATTTGCATTGGGTTCATGAGTGTTTGCATGCATTTAGGTGATTATTATGAACAGGAAGGAGCCCCTGGCATTTCTTTGAGGATGTTTTGCTGCATATGTTTAACAGTTGAAGAGGCTCTTTATCCTAGATCTCAGATTCCGCGGCATGAAGCCTTAAATGGAGGCACTGCTTTGCTATCACCACTCGAGTTGATATCCCAGCCTTATGTGGAAGGTTTTTACAGATTGTTTTTAACTAACTGGTTCATGTTCATCCCTTAGGAAAATTCACTATAGTTTCCATAGTTTTATTACGGTACCCCATGGTACTTTGGTACCACCCATAGTTTTACTATGGTTTATCCATAGCACTTCATGGTAGTTGTGGTTCTACCATAGTTTGCATATACCACTTCATAGTTACCCAAAAAAACATGAAAACCATGGTTATTTAATAGCGCTGGGCGATTTGGCCTAAAATAAAAATCTCGATTAATTTTAACTCGATTACGATTAATGAACGATTATTATTTTAAAAAAAAAAAATTTGCTCTCATAGTTCACATAGTTGCTCAGTTGCCTCAGTGTTTAAGCTCTCCATGCTCAACATGTCGGCGGAATAATCGGAAGCGGAATGTCGGCGGAAAAAATACCGCACGCGGTGGTGTTTTTAAAGGGAAAATAATCGACCTGGAAAAATTTGATTGATTACATGTTCTGAACGTCGATTTTAATTACGTTTCGATTCATTGCCCAGACCTATTATTTAATCATGGTAAACCAATTTTCGTAAAGGATTGAATCTGCTCAGTCCTATCTGACTAGTTTTCCTCTGTTTTCTATGCTTTTCCCCAGACATGTCGTTCTGAAGAGGTGGGGATGGAGTGAAACCACTGGGAGTCACTGGGAGGCCTGAACATCTGCTGTGGTCTTTGGGGAATTTGAAGTTTTGCTTTGTTTTCAGTATCACAGAGAGCTAACCACAATGTTGTTCCAAATCACTCAGCTCTGGTGTTTCAGCACAGACGTGCAGTAGCAGCTCTGTTGAAGCCTTGGGTCATGTCAGTTTTCAACACAATCCTCTCTCTCTCTGTGCTCCTCCTTGATGAGATATTCCAGTCTGCTCACTGGGGATCGCTTTGAAACATACAGAACCTCTCCGTTTTTCTGCTGTCTTGGCGAGAACATGCACGCTCTGGTCTTTAACCCTTAAAACTGCATGAGCTGTATCCAGTGAATAATCCTCTTCAGTGAAAATACATGAAGGCACTGCTGAGAATTTATCGATAAGAGCTATAAAACTACAAGCTAAAGAGGCATGCTCTCACCACAGCAAGCTTTACTGAATGTTGACTTACATCCCATCCCCTGTAATTTTTTTATCCAAACACTTACATTTAATATGTACTGCTAATTTCAGATGATAGTCATCCATTATGCCTCTGGAAGGTCACACTGTTAAGAAAGACTGAATATGTTCAATTTTCCAAACTGTTTACACTGTAAATATACAGTACATGGAAGTTTTCATGCGCCTTTAAATGCACCTCACCTTAACCTGACAACAGCAGAAAAAGTGGAGAAGTTCTGTATTTTTTAAAGCGATCCACAGCAAGCAGACCAGGTACGGATCTCCATTTCTTACATTTACATTTACATTTTAAGCATTTGACTGACGCTCTTATCCAGAACGACGTACATCAGTGCTCAAGTAGTCCACATCTTAAATCAATGTCCACTATTTCTTCACAGTTTACTGTATAATTGACTGCAGAAGTTTCTATAAAAAGTACTCATCCCAGAATTTCCTTCAATCTTTAGAAAACGAAAATAAACTTTCAAATCCTGCAGAAATAATTCCACTCATCCAGGGCTTAATGAAACGACAACAATGTTTACATCCTCTACAGATAATAAAGGCGTGGGATGCAAGCTGCTAAGAAGATTAGTAAGACTGTTAGTAAGAGTACATCACTATTTTTCTTTTAATTAAGCAGCCAGTGGCTGTAAATTGTAGAGAACTTTGTTATAGCAAAGTTTTGATTAGCTCACATAAAAAAGTTACATAGCATCTTGGAAACATGATGTAGAAACTGTCAACAAAGATCACTACAGTGTCTCATTAGGTTGAATGGGACATTTGCCAGCTTTATGCAAAGCTTTTCATACGTGACAACAGTTGCTATGAATGAATGCATCTGTGGGCTGAGTATGAATATAGGTCAGTTGAAGTGTGTGCCAACAAATGGGCACTTGCTGTACAAAGGGTTGCATTTGCCTATTGAATATCTATTGAAACAAAATAGCTTTAAACTTGCCGAGAGGCTCTTGTTTTTATGCCTGCCATCACGTTCGCAGTATAGTAAAATATTATATATATTAAAGCGGTTTGGGCCTGATTTTTTTATCTGTACCAGAATACAACCTCCGAATTTTTCGGTCCAAATCCAACACGACCAAAAACACCACATTGTTTCTTGTGTCAAAATCCAACCCAAGCCCGGCTTGAACTATACCATCAAGTTTTGAGTCCAAAACTGACCTACTACTAGAAAACATTCTGACCCAGGTCTGACCCAAAATGGCTCATTGTGAACCTTGACAGAACACCACTGACAAGAATACTCCCTATTATATAAACATAATACAAAAGAATATGCTACAATGAAATCAAGGGTCTAAAATTACAACATATCAAATATATCAGTCTGTATGAGCACTGTGCTTCTCATACTGTAGCGCATAGCAAAATATTAACCTTTGCCTGTTCCATCACAAAACACTTCTGCTTTACATAGAACATGCCAGATATAATACACTCAACTGTAGTTTGTTCAGGTACAGGTACTAGTTTCCACACACAGCTCCAGAAAAGTTTCCATATACAGCTCCGCTGCAATTAATTTTTAAAGCAGCATCTCTTTGAGTATGACAACCATTCCATGCCAGTGTCTGTTAAATTCCTACACAAGCACCTCAGTCTGCTTTATGAGGGACTGATTAGTGATCACCTGAATCAGATCTTATTTAATGAGGAAAAGTATAAAACACTGTAATCAGCTCTCTCCTCTCACAATAAGACCAGTTGGATGGTGAAACACTACTAGAAGTTCCTCAAAGATAATTATTGGCATTTTGTTTAAGAGAGTACGAGAGATTTGTTTTCTCTGAATTATTTAAATGCTGCAGCATTTCTCTTATTTTGATATTTTGTCATTTCCATTAAAATTATGCTTTAAAGAACAATATTTTTTTGGAAATTAAGAAATATTGTCAGCAGTTTGTCAAAACTATGGCAAAGGTGTTCAGTTCAATGCTTGCATTTGTAGCGGGAGAGAACTCGGGGGTTTGTTTACAACTTTCCCCGTTCTCTTCCGGTAATTTGGAAGCAGCCCTGCTTATAGGTTGGCCTGAGTATGGGGCTGGATATAAAAG
>JBBPDE010220974.1:0-13511 GCA_037974605.1 Nannopetersius ansorgii | reverse complement strand
CACACACACACACACACACACACACACACACACACACACACACACACACACACACACACACACACACACAAACATACGCACACATCTGACCCAACAGCCAGAAATCACAATGGCCCCTCTTATAGTGTGTGTGCAGTGAGAGGCTGGTGGTAGGAAGAGCATGGCAGTTTACATCTGGTTTTGTGCCGCTATGCTGGATTGTCTTGCTCACTGCTCTGTGGTAGTTTATGGTCTAAACATAATGCTTAATTTAAATCTGAATGCTCTTAATTAAGCCCAACTGGTATCACAAATGAGCGATTTGTTATTCCGCCATTACTTCTTGTTGTGAGGGCGTGTCGTCACTACCATTGCAAAATCCCACATCCCTAAATGACAACTTGACAGGGGGAGGAAAAGATGATGCCTCATTTTAATGAATGTTAGCGTGTCAGGATTGTATTCCAAGGATTTTTGTGTCTTTTTTAGTTAAATATTTATTGAGGGTAAACAAACCATTTGTGTCACTCATAGATGAAACAGAAACATTCTGTAAAAAGAGAACAGGTACAAATAAATAAACAAATAAACATTCTATACAAAGTACATATGTATATACACCTGCTGTGGGCTACAGCCCCGCCCAGGGTGGGTCCCTGTCTCACACCCTTTGCCCCCGGGAAAGGCTCTGGGTACCCACGACCCTACTGAGGATTAGGTGGTTTCAGAAAGTGAGTGAGTGAGTATATATGAATGATATCAAACAAACCACATACACAGAATTAGGGATCTGAGTCTTCTAGAGAATTGAGAGAAGAAGATTTTTGCGAGTTTTATAGGAAGTTTCTCTCTGATAGCAGCTGCTAAAAGTCCCGTGTGAATTACATCTAGAGAAGAAAGGATCCTGAATCTGATGTGGTTTTTGTGTGAACTTTCACATCCTAAGTTGCTGGGAGACAAGCAGGAGCAGTGGGCACCAATCCAGATGTGAAACAATTTAGATACTGCCTATTTTTCAACCTTTTTCCCCAACAGGGAATTCTGGGCCATTTCTGTTGTTCATTCATCACAAAATGTTCACACACTGTGAATGGCAGCTGTCATTTTCAGGCGATACGTTAATACGACAGCGATGATCTGTCATTTTAATAATACATCAGGGCCAATAATAATATGTCAGGGCCAAGATGAATCCATTTTTTACATACAGATATCAGTTTTTATGAGGTTTTGGGGTTGACAGTTTCACTGTTTTGATACAGTGGTGTGTAAGCTATGGTAGGAGAGTCTTTAAGCATCTTGTTGTCCAGTTTGGTCTGATCTAGACAGAGCGGTTTTCTGTCTTATTTTTGTTCCTGTACGGTGGCCTGTGCTAAACTCTGGGGATTTCTCAGTGCATGTGAAGTAATTTTGTACTCGTTCCCAGACTTTATTTACTTTTTAAACAAATTCCAGACTTGCTTAGGGCTTTACTACTGTGTTTTGAAGTTTCTTTTTGGAAGTCTGCGTCATATTATAAGCAAATAAATTCACAGCCGTTAACTCACAAATTTTACACCCCGCTCTGGCCTGTTCACAGATTCAGTGGAATGGTTTAATAGTGTTGCAGTTTATGTTTGCCCATATATTCTGTGATAGTTTTAATGTGAGAAAAGTGTTGGGATATGCATTGCTTTGCACTCACTGCCATTTGCGTGTGTTTTAGACACAGGAGGTGAGGGTGTATATTAGCGGACATGTGTTCTCTCTATATTAGCACTATATAGGCAGTTTCATTCTTCAGCCTGTAAAGACTGCTCTCTGCTACAGACTGACTCATCGTTTATCTTCCCTGTGGAAGTGTGTGTGTGCGTATGCATGTGTGTTTGTGTGTGTAAAGGTTTCATTAGCACAGCTTCTGCCCTGCTAACCGCACTCTGCTTCACAAGGCCAAGTCTGTCCTCTACATTAAGATCTTAATTAATGCTGGGTCATTGTGTGTGCATGTGTGTAAGGTAGACAAAGGGAGACATTGCATTAAGCTGTGGTTATACTGAGCACTCTATCAACGCTGTATATTTCTGCATTGCCAGTGTACCAACATTTATTCACACTTTACCTGGAGCACATGATGTTTCAGTGTGGGCGGTAGAGGTGTGGGTGGTGGGGTTCTGCATGTGTAAATTCAGTTGTCAGAGAAAGAGCAATATTAGCACACATTTAAAGATTTACCATTCCTTACCTCACCACACCAGCAGCTCTCCCATCTGCAAGGCCGAGGGTGAGCGCCTGCTTCCTCCGCCGCATATGAATCCTGCCACTCATGCTCGGTGCTGAATAGTGCTTGATTCTTCTTAACTCTGCCTTTGGCTTAAATTGAGGTGAAGGCAACTAAATCAGACCCCTCACAGGCTCTGTTAGACTTTTCAGTTTATCAGATTTGAGCAGGGCAGATCTTCCACAGACTGATCTACTATAAGCAGCATAAAATCCAGCTTATTTCAAATAGGATTCAGGCCATATTTGTAGATTGCTTCAAACGTCTCTGCCCTCTGGATGCAGCTGGATTCATCAGTCCAATAAAACTTTTTTCATTGTCTGCAGTTAATGATGTCAGAATGTGGAGGTACACACATCATTTTTACAGCTGAAACATGGACAACTGAAGCTTTTTAACAGCCATTTAGCAGCATATTACATTATTGCTTGTGTGATTGGGTGAGCTGCTATTTCCTCTACATAGCTTTAATGACTTAAACATGATGTGTAGTTAAATGCATCTAAGTTATTAAAGCTAAGTAGAAGAAACAGCAGCTTGAAGTGGAAGCTGTCCTAACATTTACCTATCCATAGTAGGAAAAGACATCCCTCACTATGGAGATTTGAAAAAGGGTGTTTTTGTGTTATTTGAGACAAATGCTATGAACTATTTAGGTGGTTTGGTTTTACCCTTGATTTTGAATATGTTTAGATATTCTAATGTGTTCAAAAGAACGGAGCTAAGTGTGATTGGAAATCTTACCAGTCTGGGCGCAGTGTCAAAGTAGCTTTTGAGTGGACAAACTTTGCTTTAATAACTTTCATTTATTTATTGACCTCAACTGAGTGCTGGCTAAGAAGTAAAAGAAAATAATAATTACACAGTATTCATACAAATAATTGTAATTTAAGCAGCCAGTCAGCTATGTAGAACGAATGCTGACTGGCTCAGTGATCACTGATAAGACTGAAGCTGAAATTTGGGAACAGCCCCAGATACTCACCATGGGTTGTACATGGCAGGGTTGGTACCAACCGTGAATCCTAAGTGTGCATGACTGCTCTCTGCAGGCTTTTACTCACCCTCAAGAGAGAGTTGCTGCTTTTATTCAAAGTACGTGACAGGAATATGATTCTGACTCTGTAGCCACACTGGAGATGCATCAGGAGGGAGAGAATTTGAGCATTTCCAAATACAAATGGAAAACATTCACAGTCTATGAATAGCAAATAAGGCAATAAGCTAGAGGCAAAATGAGAAGAAAAAAATGAGTAATTGCCTACTTCCACTGAACTTCCTATTTATTCCATTAATTAACCCATTAATCATGAAAAGAATCAGTCCTCTTTTCTAGCTTTGTCCTCAGTCATGTCAAAAATACGCTGTCTCTGTATGTGTTGAGTGTGATAACACAGTCTTCAGCAGCTTAGCACAAAACTGGCTGAAATTATATGCAATAATAAATTGTGTAAAAATCAAGCAGTCACACATTCTGTCTTTTCCGTCTGCTTTTCACTTGAAGGAGTGAAAGGAATGCTGGAGAGCATGTGATTTTAGTGGTAGAGTACAGTGTGTATGAATGTGTGAGTGTGTGAGATGGAGATTTGGGGCTGTGTGAAATTTGCTGAAATAGCTCTTGCTGATTTGTGTGATTTTGGTAACTTTCCTCTGTTGTATCTCTTTCTAAGGATTTTTTGCATGTGAATGGTTGATTAGTGCAGCCTATCCTTTCCTCTCTATTTCTCTCTGTCTCTCTCTCTGTGTCTCTTTCTCTCTTTCTCTCTCTCTCTCTCTCTCTCTCTCTCTCTCTCTCTCTCTCTGCAGAAGTGCTTTTCTTGTACTTGAAAATCAGTCAGTGTGAGATCAGAGGATGAAAGAGAGAGTCTCCAGATAGCACTTCTGCATGTATCAGCAGAATTCACCTGGATGGAGATGTACACAGCTCCTTCAATCCCTCGCCTCTGTCTCTATGTTTTTCCTTTTCTCTTATCTGTGAGGAGGAGAAGAGGCCTCAGAAGGTTCTCGCTGAATCTGCTGCTGTTTCCCTGCGGTTATGAGTGTGCAGTTGAAGCGCATTATATAAGGCCGTTGTTTACTTGATTTTTTAAAAACATTTTTTGCTGAAGTACACATGCAATTCAGTACAATAAAATCACTTTTCACCATGTTTTTCTATTATATAAAGGTCTATTATACTTGTTTTTTTACGTGAGGTATACCTGCATTTTTTTTACATAAAGTAAAGTAGCATTTGGCACCCTTTAATCAAAGCGACAACAATCATTAGTTACAGGGACAGTCCCCCTGGAACAACTGAGGGTTAAGTGTCTTGCTCAAGGACACAATGGTAGAAAGTGGGGCCTTGAAACTGCAACTTTTGTGGCCATCAGGTTCATATGATTTCCCAATCTCATTTTGTCTGAACTTAAGAGGCTGTTTTTTGTTACTGTCCCTTTAAGATTTGTATAAATAGAGTCTGGTCTGTTTGCCTCCCTTATAGTGGGCCTCGTTCAAAAAGCAGTTTAAAAAGCCCTACAATTGCAGTAGGAAGGTGTTCAGATGAAGCCTGTTCAAATTCTCTCAAGGGCGCTTACCAGGCACTCCTCTAGTCGACATAACTCACTTTCTATCCTTTTTTCAGCTGAGCATCTCATAAAAGCACCATACATCATCACATCCCACCAATCAGTGTTGAGTACGGGCCCTCCCTTGTCAGCCATTCATTTAACATGGGGGGGAAATGGGAATTGGCTGTTTCGGAACACCCAGAGCTATACATCTCTCCACACACGGATTATACTCATCACATTCTGAAAGGGAAGAAGGGTTTTCTGTTTATTGTTTTGTTTTTCAGCTAACAGCCCTTTAAAAGATGCTTCCTGATACTATTTAGGAGTCACTCCTGCAGTAGCATCACTTCTTCTCACTTCAGCATAAATAGGCAAGTTAAACCGCTATAGGCTACAATGGTAGTCATTTCTAAATGTGTTCATGGTTGTGGCTTCAGTTGTTTTTGCAGATTAGTTTGCATGTACAGACTGTATGACAGTGAAAAGTTTTACCCACCAGCACATCAAACATTTTATTTCCAAGAAAGCAAGAAAATTCAGTTTTTCATGATAGAGTCCCTTTAAATATTAAAGGGGTGCATCAGATAAGGAGAAGAATAAAAAGAAGAAGCATGTATCAAAAGGGAGGAAATATGCAGAAGTTTCCTCACAAGAAAATTATTATGATTTTCATTCACACTGAAATTCACGGAGCTGCTGGTGTCTCTTCATTAGTGAGCTTCACTTGTCTATTTTTATACTGAGAGGGAAAGAGGTATCTAGCTCTCGCACATTAAACCATATCTATCTGCTAGACGAAGGCAGACTGTGTTCGAGATGATGCTGTTCAGGCTGTAAGTGCTAGTATACAATACCATACACAGTTTCAGGGTCGTTTTACACCAAGAGACAAGCAGTTATATTCACCCTTCAGGCTTGTAGAGGTATAAACTTTCTGCATGGTGGACAGAATGTGCAAAAGAAGTTGATATGGCAAAAACATAATATCATGATATACACAATACATCATGATGTTTATTTCCTGATATATTGGATCACACACAAAAAAATGTAGAAGCAAGGTGAGAGAACCATTAACTGTTCTGATTATTATACAAATAAATGACAATTAAAAATATGCATATGAATCAGCATCTTCAGAGCTATGCATTACAATGTACTGCAAATTTTATACCTCTAGTGTTTCTGTGTGAGTGTAAATGTCAAAAAGCGAAGCATTAGCTTTGTGTGCAGTAGTTTGGAATTGAATTCCTTAATTACTGTTTTCTAAACATTATAGGGTGCTGGCATGGGGAATGATTTATTGTGTCCCTTTGGATAGAGTGTGTTTGTGTGTGTGTGTGTGTGTGTGTGTGTGTGTGTGTGTGTGTGTGTGTGTGTGTGTGTGGTGTGGGGGTGTTGGGGTAATAGCTCTAAGGGGATAAAAAAAAGCAATACCTTCAGGCGGTTTCAAGCCTGGAATGCTTCTGCAGATGTTTTGAACAGCCTTTTAAAGGAACTCACCGTGATGTTTATCAGTTTGGAGCAGGTACAGTTGACTAAGGATGTCCTTTTGTGTTCACTGTGTAAACTATATGACAGAAAAACACACACTGAAATCTCACTGGAAAGTACTATAGTTTCGGACATCTCTTTGATGTGTAGGTTCTACTCATTACAGAATGCTGCATTGACTGTGTGCAGGTCAGTTCCAAGCTTCAGTATTTCTAAAGCAAATTCTGCATAGTTCTTGTTAGCACTCACTCTTGTTGACCTGCCTGTCTTCCTCTGTTCTAAGGCGTTTTGTCCTGATGTGTGACATGCCTGCATCACCTTTGGCACCATTCCCACTGGCACAAGATTGCTGTTTAGGTGACTGGACCCACTACACTCTGATTCAGTTAAAGTTCATCTGTTGTGTCGTTACAGTAACCCATTTATTAGTGATTTTAGGCTAATAAACACTTTTAACTGGCATCTGTGGTAGTAAGAAAACAATAAATATCACATATTATTTGAGCTTCATAACATGTACATTGGGAACACGTGTTGTTCTCTTTGTTTGGTGTACCTCCTGTATGTTCTCTTAGCAGTGTAGTAGTGTGCCAGTTTAGTGCAAGCTAAAGCTGTTTGGTTTAGTAAGTGTGTTAGAGCAGGGAGCCGCAGCTGGGTTCCCCTGCGTAGGGAATTCCACCAATATTTCAAAACTTCAACATAATTAATTCATATAGATGTAAACAAAGTTCTTCAGAGTCGTTTGATCTGAAATACTCAGTTCTAGAGAAATTTGCTGAGTCAGAATTGTTCACAGTGATGGTAATAGGGGACCAGGCGGCCAAAAAGTTTAATACTTTAATGAAATGAAAATGAATCTTTGGCTTCTGGCCAAAAAAACAAAAAAACATTGATGGCAGGGAGGTATAACTAGGACTTTCTACAAGGGCTGAATAATATGACAATTTTTATTATTAGAAGAACACTATCATGTTTATCTTCACTACTTGCAGAACAGCTGCATTTTTCTGAATGAATACTCTGTATCCTCTGTAATGAATGAACCATAGTTGTTGATAGTGTTTTTAAATGTGGCATCACTGGTTCCTTTTGTCTTTTCTGACTTACCTGGTGTCAGAGAAGATAAAACACAGATCACATGCTTATAAGATACTTATGTTTTGAAACTCACAGATTTAGAGTAAGGAAATGGGTATGTACTAAAACTGTGCATAAATGCATGAGATTCAGGTTCAGGTTTTTTGCATGAGGTCCAGTGTCTGTTATCACAGTCCTTTCACACAGATTCAACACTGCATTATGTAGTTCACAGGCTGTATTTACTGTAGCCTCTTGTCTCTTTGACTTAGTGTGGCGGGTTTACGTGTGTGTGTATGTGTTTGTGTGTGTGAGTGTGTGTGTGTGTGTGTGTGTGTGTGTGTGTGTGTGTGTAATTTGGGAAGACAGGGTGTCTCAAGAAGACTTATGTTCAGTATTTAAGCAATTTACAAGGTCGTAGCACTTTGTCATGCAAAGCGATGTCGGTTTATACATCAATACATCAGCTATTTGTCAGAAATAAGTGGGTTGTTAGACAAAGACGCGGGTGTTTGTAGCATGCGACATATTTATGGAGCATTTAGAGTGAGTGCAAATAGCTATAGTCAGTGGAAAGAACTATACAATAATCCACTGCTTATATTGCTACGCTGTATGTGTACGATATCAAGCGTGTGCGTTTTGTGTGAGCTCACATCTGTCTCCATGTTCAGTCTTTTGTTTGTGTGTGAATGGGGAGAGAGATGTATGCATTAACAAAGACGAAGTGACAGAAATCAGCCACAGGCATCTCCAGCAGCTGTCACCACCTGCCCATTTCTCTACAGCTTCTACATCACAGACTGACAGACAGAGGGACACACAGACAGGCTGATGCACACACTGTTTAAAAATATGTCTTTTTACAGGTTAGTCATCTGTATAGTTTATGCAGAGTTTATGCATTTCAGCATTTAACTCTAAGTCTTTGTATTTCCAAGCCTGTGTTGCAGGCTGACAGGTTACTATACCTTCATAGAGAGAGAGAGAGAGAGAGAGAGAGAGAGAGAGAGAGAGAGTTAGAAAAAGAGAGCTCACTACTTTTTTCCTTACGGTGATAATTTCAAATGTATCATTAAACATGATAAATATATGAAAATGTAAAGTATCTATGCATGTTTTAGCAGTTGCTGTAAATATGTACCCCAATGTAGTATATTTACAGCAACTGCTATCAAATAAGGTAGAATATGATGAACTGCATATATGGTCTTTATCTTTAAAACCTGTTTTGCTGGGCAGTAGGTACCAAAAATAATTAATATAGTAGAGACATTGGATTAATTGTGGTTTTATGTATCAGTGTGTCCAGACTTCTTATTGTAGTAGCCCAGCATAACTGATTTCACATTATCATGCAATGGCTGGAGGCATTGTTGTTCTAACCAAATGTCAACAAAATTTTTCATTTAACAAAACAAATATGTCTCCTATTGACTACTTTCTGGTGTGTTTGCATTTATTATCATCAGGGGTTGACATAATTTTGTTGCTGTAGTACTCTAATGAGTACCTACATTACCATGGGCGCTGGAACCTGTTGAATCCTAGTGGATTCCTTGTGTCAGTCAGAGCCAAAAATAGCCCTGAAACCGAATCTTAGCGCTCCTAAAGTCATGAGTGAATCCACCAGTTAACTTCTTCCACAGCCGAAAACATGCAACCGAATCTGAATCGCTCAAACTCGCAAGTTTACTTATTTGGCATATTTATTCTTAGGCTACGTCCTAATTTGCACATTTTGCCTTTTTGTTCGAATTGCTGTCATACCTATGCGTGTTTAAGATTTATTGTGACTCAAGTGACTCAAATGACTCACACACCGGGATCAGTTTAGTGAGTGACTCAGAGGGAGCCGAATCCTAAAAAGGAGAGAATTATAGCTGTACTCTGGACTGGTGAAGTCCAGGGGGCGGGACATGCAGTTACAGAAGCGCTAACATGAGATCAGCTCTGACTGAATTTTGATTGGTGCAGAAGCAAGGCTCCGCACACCGGCAGGAACCATATTTTTAAACATCATTATTATTTTTCTTTAAAAGGTTTTTCTTTCCTGAGTGGAGATCTAGTAGTACTTTCTCAGATTAGGTACTCATTTGCACAGTGAAGCTTGAAAACTGGTGCGCATTTGTCGTACCACATACGCCAATTATTGCATGCGTACCACTTATGTCAATCGCTGATGTTAAGCTGTGTTTTTTGCTGGCAGAAAGATACTTTTTGCCTTTTGTTTAAACCACCTTAATGAATGTCCACATTTTGTTTATAGAAATGCCATCCCTGGTCAGCGGCCACTAAAGGCTCCTCTTGTTTGCCTTGACTTTCATTTTGATATTGCTTGTGTTTTGGTTTAAGTTATGTGCTGTTCCCATTGGTTTCCATTGGTGAAGAACCTTTTCTATTCCAGCATGACTGTGCCTCAGTGCAAAAGAATGCTCCATAAACACACGGTTGGTTGGAGGAGACTGTAGAAGAACTTTACTGACCCGCATAGAGCCCTGACCTCAACCCCATCCTTTGGCATGAACAGGAACGGCAAATTATTGTCTGCCTTATTGTCCAACATCAGTTCCTGATGTCACAAATGCTCTAAAGAATGAATGGGAACAAATTTCCACAGAAACTCTCCAAAATCTCCTTTCCAGGAAGATTTAAAGCTGTTATTGCTGCCAAATCTATATTAAAGTCTACATATTTAAATACAATGTCATGAAAGTGTCTGTTGGTGTAATGCACCAATTTCCAGCTTTTTTGTATTTTTCTTCATGTCTTTTCATAGGAAAAGTAATCCCCGTGCTAAAACGAAAATTTATTTTCATGTGCCTTTCAGGTTGACAATACGGCCTGTATTGCTTTGTAAAAGTGGTGAGTTTATACCTGGGCTAGCCAGAGATGTTTAATGCTTGAACAGCTGAAGTCCGAAAAAGTCACTAATTATTGACGCATCGTAATTTTATCAAGAGTTTAATCTTAATCTTTGATCTTATTCAGTGTCAAATACAAAAAGGATTAATAAAGTAGAGACACTGGATTAATAGTGGTTTTATGTATCAGTGTGTCCAGACCTTTGTTTGAGCTAAATACATTTTTAACAGATTAAACCATAAAATTATGAAGTGGTCAGTTCATAGAGAATGTTATAACCTGTTTTGTGTTTAATTGTTAAAGGCAATTATCTGTGAATGTATTAGTCAATTATTTTAAATATTGACTAATTAAATTATCTGGAATTTGATATCACTTTATAACAAAAGTGAAGTGAAGCTCTCCTCTCTCTTACCGTCTTTATTCACTCCCTTGCTCTCTCACTCTTTCTCTTTTTCTGTCTCTCTCTCTTTTTCTTTCTTTCTCTCTTTCTCTCTCTCTCTCTCTCTCTCTCTCTCTCTCTCTCTCTTTCTCTCTCTCTCCCCCCTTCTCTCTCTCTCTCACTCACTCACTCTTGAAGCCAGTCCAGTCAGGGAGACCAGTGAGCCACAGTGGTTTTTATGGGAGAGCTATTTTGATGGAGTTGATATACAGTGGTAAGCCAAACAGTTGTGTTGTATTTAAAGTACTTTTTTGTGGGGTGAATTGCAGTCAGCTGTGTGTGTGTGTATGCACTGGGCCATTTCAGCATTTGTTATGTCAGGATAGTAATGTTGGGTCACTGAAATGAAAGAACATTTTTAATGCTTTATTAAAGCAGTAAGACAATAAGTTACAGTGAATTTAATGGCTTTGTTTGAGTCCAAGCCAATCAGATTTAAACACTGTGACTGTCAATTAGAATGCATTTTTTAATGAACCAAATGAACTTGGTCTCTCACATAACTTCATCAGAAACAGCTGGGATTGGTCAGCATGCTCCCATCAAACACAGTGGAGGTTTGTTAGGGCTTATTTGCACTTCATGTCTTTTGTGGTGTACTGCAGAGACCAGAATTGTGACTGTACTTCCAATATGACTTTTACATACAAATAACTGTATTTACATACAAATTACTGTGATTGATGCAAGTTTAGGGAGATAAAAAATCCAACAACTGGTTTTAAAGTAAATAAAAGGCAACATCAGTGGTTTAGTGACAGGGATTCCAGGTACAACTAATATAAATGCTGTAGACTGCTCCTCAAGATTTTAAGCTGTTTGGGTTACCTTTTTGGTTAATTTTTATAGATTTTTTTGTTTTGTGTTATAACAATGTTATAAGGTATCCTAAGGGCTGAGGTGGAGCAGTTCTGTAAAAATTGGATTAAAAAAATTTTAAACTATATTTTATATGGTACAGTTACATATTATTTATGTTTCTAGTTCTGCCAGTCCAGAAACTGGGAAGTGGCTGGACTTGTCATTTGTTCACTCATTTTAGTGTCTTATTTCCACATACTCAAAGTGAAAATACTTCACAATGACTAAACATTACATTGTAGTTAAGCACAAAATTGCTATTTCTGTGTGTTCCCTGTGGATATTCACTGATGCAGTGGCGCACAAACGAATTGCTTCAAATGTAAGCACATGTAAGCGAAGTTAAGCCAGGACTGGAGCTGGATATTAGTCTCATGATAAACAGACTAAAAAATGGTCAGATCTGAAAAATTAAATACGCCTTTCCTTCTCCTCTGAAGTTGCCGTTTATGGGGATGAGAGGTTTTGTTTCATAATATTTTACTACAGTTGGCATAAAGAGTTTGGATGTTTGGATGTTTATTATGTTGGTTAGTTGGTTGTTTATTTCAAATTTAAAAACAATGGCAAACTTAAAGATTTAAACATGGTTAGGCTTAAAAAATCATATCACACCTAGGTGACGTTGAAAACAGCAACAGTGTATTTCACGATGTACTTCTTTTCTTTGAAAGACTGAAGAGGGATGAATTAATGGTAAACATTGTTGAAACAAAGAGAAATTTTAAACATATATAAGAATTTGTTTATATCTCATTGGTTTCAATCTCATTCTGAGACAGATTTAATGATCCTGAAAATAAATGAGATTTATTGTCTATAACTGAAAGGATTTCCTCCTCAGTGGAACTGAACTTGGAGCACTAAGCAATGGAATATGATCAGATTTATATCCTGAATTTATTTCTGTATCATCATTGATATCTAGGTGGGCAAAAATCCATTCAGACTCGTTTGTCTGACATGACATTACAACATGTCTCTCTTTTAGTGTCTCTGGAATGTTCATTGTACAAAAAGCTGTAAATTAAAAATTAGAAATAAATAAAATACAAAGCAAAGCATCTGAATGCCTCAAATGTAGTTAGGTAAATTATGTGAAAGTGACCATTTGTCATACATGAACACACCACAGCACACAGTGTGAACAGCACGAAATTCTTCCTCTGCATTTAACCCATTCACCAAGTGAAGCAGGGGGCAGCCAGAAACACGGCACCCGGGGAGCAGTGTGTGGGGACGGGACCTTGCTCAGGGTACCTCAGCGGTGCCTAGCGGTCTTGGGAATCGCTAGGCGAATTTTTTAAATCTCCCAAATTCTGTCCTTTCAATTCTGAGCATGTTTATCAGTGATCAGTTTGCTGATTAAATGTGTATGTGTATGACAGTATCTGTGTACATGTGTGTGTTTTAGAGGGAGAGAAAGAGAGAGAGAGAGAGAGAGAGAGAGAGAGTATCATAGAGCAGACTGCAGTGTTGACAGCATCAGTCATCTCTGCGGATGTAAGAGAATGAGGTCTTCACAGAATACACACAGCTGCTGTCTTCCCAAACATCCCTCTTGTCAGAAAACCACACACACATACAGGTGTGAGATGCTTCCACATCATCTCTGTGTGCGTGTATGTACGTGTGGGTCTGTGTGTGTGTGTTATTCCAGTAAGCACATAAACACTGCTGATGGTGCCTGGTTTTAGCTGGGTGATATTAGCACATGTTTACAAAAGAAGTGAAGAAGCACGTTTTGAAGCCTCAGTGGTCCTTATGCAGAGCCATATATAGTCATAACTCCAAGCTGTATGGGGTTTGTGATTTCTCCAGAGTAACAGGATCGCTCGGGACTCTGTCACTCCTATAAATACAGCCACGACACTGAACAGAAACGGGAAAGGACACCAGCCCAGTAAACACTCGCACACACACACACACACACACACACACACACACACACACACACACACACACACACACACACACACACACA
>JBBPDE010220948.1:0-13520 GCA_037974605.1 Nannopetersius ansorgii | reverse complement strand
TGTGTGTGTGTGTGTGTGTGTGTGTGTGTGTGTGTGTGTGTGTGTGTGTGTGTGTGTGTGTGTGTGTGTGTTTATTTTCATTTCAGTTTATTCAAATGAACGCTAAGCAGTACAATAATTCCAGGCTTGGAATTTTATCAAGTCTTGCCATGAGGTGGCAGTAACAGCATGAATGTTTGAGAACGTTGCACCGCTGCATGATTGGTGCAGCTGGTGGCCCCGTGATTGGGTAGTTGCCCCTGCAATCAAAAGGGTTGAATCCCAACACTGGTTATCCCTGAGGTTCCCTAGAGCAATGTACTCTTCCCCCCACACTGCTCTCCGGACACCCTTCGTTGGTGGCAACCCCTGCTTCAGTTGGTGAATGGGTTAAATACAGAGAAAGAATTTCACACTGTCCATACTGTTCACACTGTGTGGCGTGCTGTGGTGTACACATGTGACTATAAGAACCATTTACTTTAACTGGGGGATTTGTTTTTATTCTGTATACTGAGGCTACAGGAGTCATTTTGTGTCTCTTACTTTATAAGGAAAACAAACACTAAGAAAGCTCAAACTAACATGTGACATTTAAGCATGACAGGAGGAGCTCCTGTGTGTGTGTGTGTGTGTGTGATTTCAGGGAAATTAATGATTATAGTGAGTTGTATTTTTATGGTGAATTTTTGAATTTCTACACTGAATTTCCCTCAGTTCTTGGATTTTACAGTATTGTCCAGAGGAGGATACATTCCTTTTTCAGTCAAAGTTCCTCTCATTGTTTCTTCCTTATACTTGTTCTCTTTATATTTATTACAGTCCTGATGACATGTTTGACCCCCAAAGCTTCATTAAGATATAAAGGCTGTTGTTACCACTGTATCTCAAATACCGACCTTCTCCATTAAATCTATTTTATTTATTTTTTTGTTTCTGTCAGGCTGCCGGATGTCTACACTGCGTTCAGGAAGGCAGTGGAGGCCCAGGGGAGGGTGAGGCCAGTCCTGCCCTCTGCAGAAAGCATCAAACCTCTCCCTCCAGGCCTCGAGGAGGGTGCTGTTCCTACATTTGAGGACCTGGGACAGACAGGTGATCCTTAGGGATGCAATGATACACACATTTTCATTTTGGAGATCAATATTCAACGAACATAAACCCAAAACTTAAGAAACCAATAGAAACACAAAGCTTGTTTTCTCTGAGCACGCCGGTTAGCTGAAACACATATTCTAAACAAACACGACTGGCGTGCTCTCAAACTCTCTAGCGGCCGCTGCCAGGACATACACAATTGCACATCTAGTTTTCTTGTGGAAATGCATCTAGTTATATGTAACACTTATAGAAGAAAAGGAGAAACCAAAAGCATGAACTTTACATATTTGTTTGTTTGGTTTATTTATTTTTTATTTTTTTAGCAAGTTCCACAAAAATTCCACAAATATATATATATATATTTCACCCATTTGGTCCAGAGTTTGAAAATGTGCTCATTAAAATAGCTCTAACTGTATTGTGGCCTTGCTGACTTAATCTGATCTACCCAGAGTTATATGTGGTCACCAACTTGTGTTTATTCTATAGCTACATTCTGTAAGTTGCACTAGCAAGCCAATGAAGAGCCATTGCCAGATCAGGCTAACATCACAGTTTTCTGTTTAATCAAGATTCTTAAACTGAACTTTTTGTGCCTGCTGTGCCTCCAAAACAGTTAACAGTTAACATAGATACAGACAATAAACACAGTCCTGAGATTGGGCTCGAGTTCTCAATTAAAGATACATATAGTTACAATAAAGATTTGAGGGGGAAAAAAACCAAAAAAAACAAAAACAAATAGACAAACTTCAAGCAAAAATACAAACTTGAAAATGACATGAGTGGCCTATCCGATAAGACTTTGAACTGGTCTCCATCTTTTTTCAAAAATGTGAGTCTTCAGCTGTAATTGTGCTGTTAGCTGTTCCATTGAATATAATTGTCTGATTTTTTGTATCCACTGTGAGACCGTGGGTGGTTCAGGTTTCAACCAGTGAATTGTTATCATTTTTCTTGCAGCCATTAGTAGGAGATGTAGCAGAGTTTTCTGGTCGTGGGACAGATAATCTGGGAATTTGTCTAATAGACACGTTAAGGGGTCCCAGGCAAGAAAAACCACAATCTTAAAATAAGTCCATTTATCATTTATTTTGGCCTGGTGTATTAAAAGTGTAAGGCCTTTCACTCCCTGGGCATCCAGATTCCTGGTTTTGATTACAGACAATGGTTATTGCTAATGAGATGCATTTGTGAGAGGCCAGGCGGTTTTGAAGTTTTGGGTTTTTTTTTTTTTTTTTTTTCCAGCTCTCTGTTGCATCCTTAATGACTTTAGCCCTGTTGGAGATGGATTAATTTTATCTGGGTAGGTTCTATAGTTTGATTACAAGCAAGATCTGGGATTTTAATCCAGTATGAATATATAGTGCATAGATTTTACAGACCGTAATAAATAATTGTTAGTGATTTTAATCCAGTATGAATCTGCAGTGTGTAGATTTGACAGCCTAGTAATAATAATTGTGAGTAATTTTAAATCTTTATGAATCTGCAGTGTGTAGTTTAACAGTCTTCCAATAATAATCGTGGACTGATTTTAATCCAGTATGAATCTGCTGAGTGACGTGAAACCTGAAAAATTGTACAGATGCTAACTGACAAATCAAATCCTGATGAATTACACAAATTACATGATTACACAGTTGTTCATTGCCATGAGAACTGTAAACAAATTTTTTTTACAGAGCCATTGGATGACCCTCGTTCTGCGTTTCCCTGTCGAGGTGGAGAGAGTGAAGCGCTTGCTAGACTACAACACTATTTCTGGGACACTGTAAGTCTAACAGTCTTTCATCGAAAGCCATTGATTGTGATCTTGCAGTAAAAATCTCTATTAACTTCTTGTTCAGAATAAAGTTGCTTCCTATAAAGAGACCCGGAATGGCTTGATTGGAGTCGACTACTCAACAAAATTTGCCCCATGGTGAGACAATCCATTTGGATTGAACAGGACAGCTGCAGGCATTATGTTTCCAAATCAAACTTTTCTAAAACTGCCGTTTTACATGGTTCTTCTGCAGGCTTGCTGTGGGTTGCATATCGCCCAGATACATTTTCGAGCAGATCAAGCGATATGAGGCTGAGAGAACCAGCAATCAAAGCACTTACTGGTGAGGAAAAATTATAATTTGTCCATTAAATCAAAGGATAATTGCTAAATTATTGTATCACAGCTACGTTTACTTGGGATACTGCCAGTTGAGGTTAAATTCACTGTAAAAAGTAGACACTGTGAGGAATTCCTGTGCTGAGTTTGTTTTGAAAGAGGTACAGAAAGGTACTCTGTTGTCTAGTGTGGTATTTCTTTGGAGTTCTTTGTGTTCTGTTTATGAATAGATGATGATCAGAGACTTTATAAGTATAATGTTTGTGTTGAAAACTTCTTTGGGATTGTTTCAGGGTGATATTTGAATTGCTGTGGAGAGATTACTTCAGGTTTGTGGCCATGAAATACGGAGACCGAATATTCCATCTGAACGGTGAGTGTGAAGTTGTAATTTCCATCCAAAAGTACATCTGTCTCAAAAGATGTCCCCTTCTTTGAATAATATGTTGGTTTTAATGTGATGAAAAGATAGTTGCGTGTGTATGATTGAGTTTCCGCTGGGTTCTCTGGTTTCCTCCCACACATCAGTTGAATCGGAGATGCTAAATTGCTGTGTGTGTGTGTGTGTGAGAGAGAGAATGGTTATCTGTGTGTCTACCCTATTTTTTTCATCTCCAGTAATATATTCATTTAAATTTACAGTAATAAAAATACAGGGCTTTAAGAAGAACAAAATGAAAAACACAAGAACACTCAGTGAAACACTCGAGAAACTGTTCTAATTTGGGAATGCTGGACTGCAGCTGCCAGAGATGCATCACAGGGCATCAGCCAATATACGGTTGCTTTGTATTCTCAACAAATGTGCACAGTTCTAATTTATATGGAAATTTAGCTGAATTTACATTAATATTTACAAATTCTTAACCACGATTTTGTGGAGGAACTCTGTATGTCATTCGTACTGACATCACAAAAGTTTGTTTTTGTTTTATCTCTAAGGCCTTCAGGATAAGAAGGTGCCCTGGAAGAAAGACATGGAGCTCTTCAATGCATGGAAAGGTAAAGTAATACATCTGCATGATTTGTTTTACAACTATAACACAATACAGTACAATACCACACAAGAACATATGAATATCCATACACAAGGACAAAATATATAACCGCACAGTTACTCTGTTTCAGTTTGCTTATTTTTCATACGATGTGTGGTCATGTTTCTTCAGTTTTTTTTAATGTGATTCTGACCTCAATAGTATGGTTGGTTGAAAAGCACTATATCTGTGTGGTGGCCTGTACAACTAGTGTCCTATACAGCTGGTGGCCTGGTGGTTAGGGAGTTTCCCCTGCAATTAGAAGGTCATGAGCTCAAACCCCAGTCTGCTAGTGGCACCACTGAGGTGCTTTTGGGCAAGGTTTACACTGTGTGCTGTGCTGTAGTGTGTTCATGCATGAATATAAGGGGCCACTGTATTCCAAGATGCTGGAACTATTTTTTTGCTTTAAGACTTTGTCAGTATCAAACACATACACTGTCCTAAAAGTTTGGTGTCTACAAAAGTTTGTAGACACCTGCGCACTGTTACTTCTGCAGTCGAAGGCATTATCACTACGCTGCATGTATCTGTCCTGGCAGCACAACAAATAGTAAATCATCAAAATACCTGCAAACAACTCCTTGTATAGAAGTTCCCCCGGTTTGTGTTGAACATTTGTTTGGTATGTCATGTTGTACCAATGTTATTGTAATTTAAAAACATATATAATAATAATAAAACAATAATTATAATAACCACTACTGGGGTCTTTAAACCAGTGTCACACACAAATAACCATAAAGAATAAAAATGAAAAAATGACTTTATTTTAGGTCTTAGAAACACAGTTGAACCCGGAGAACTTTCAGGATGGTCTCCGCCCACAGGTGGGTAACCTGCAAAGGGAGGGGGTCCGGAGAGCGGTAGAGCAGCGGTGCATCGAGAGAAAGAGTGGCAAACGGCGAGGGGAACAAACACCAGACTGATTTACACCAGCTATATTTACTGAAATCAGAGTTTACTGATACTCTAAGTTCTAATGATTAACAGAAGTAGTCTGTCCCTATTAGAACTGTCGGTGCTCTTCTGGGATGTCTTTAAACTAGATGTTGGAACATCGCTATGAGGATTTAATTGCAGCCTTGAGAGTCTTAGAAAGATCACTGGATTAGTTCTGAACTCCAACTCATCCTAAAGGTTTTGACTTGCACTCTATCACTCCAAAGAACTCTTTTCCACCTGGGCGCCCTATTACCCCTGTAGCTGATATTTGCATTAGACACAATGATTTTAAGCTCATGCTGACTGCTTCTGAGCATCCCATTCTAGTGCTCAGTACATTTTTGGAGCTTATACAAACTGTGTATGCAGGTGAACACCTGTGTCAGCAATGGAAAAACCTACACTATGTGGTACAAAAGTATTAGGACCTGTTTTTCAGGGTTTGTGTTAGGCCCCTTATTTCAAGTGAAGGACCATTTAACTGCTTCAGCAGACCAAGACATTCTAGACAACACCACACTTCCAACTTTGGGGAAGAACCTTTTCTTTTTCAGCATGGCTGTGCCCCAGTGCACAAAGCAAGGAGTTTGGTGTAGAAGAACTTGACTGTTCTGACCTCAAACCTGTGCAACACCTTTGGGAGATTGTAAGTCAGGCCTTCTCGTTCAGCATCCGTGCCTGATCTCATAAATTCTCTACAGAATGAATGGACACACGTTACCACAGAATCTCCAAAATCTTGTGGAAAGCCTTCCAAGAAGAGTGGAAGCTGTTACAGCTGCAGATGGGGACCAACTCCATATTAAAGTCTGTGTCTTTGAATGTAATGTGATTACATTAGTAATTTCTTGTTGGTGTCATGCTCAGATGTCCCAATACATTTGTCCATATAGTGTACATTTGCATTAATAATAGGGCTTTGCTTTGTTTTTTTGCATGTACAAATAAAGCAATTGAAAAGAAGATTTGATTAATTTTACTGGGCAAATATCTTGAGCCACCCCACGTTTATATTTTATCTGAATAATGATTGATTTCTTGCAAAATGTGTAAACATGTTTGATTTCATGCTGAAAAATTAAGCCGTTGCCAATCAGGTGCTTCCCATAAGGTACTGTAAAGTTTCAGTTTGTCATATGTGAACACAGTGTGAAATTCTTCCTCTGTGTTTTACCCATTCACCAAGTGAAGCAGTGGGCATCCAGGTACACAGCCCACAGGCAGTGGTGTATGTGGACAGTACCTTGCTCAAGGGGACCTCAGTGTTGCCACTAGCAGTCCTGGGATTCAAACCCACAACCTTCTGATCGCAGGGGCAACTCCCTAACCACTAGGCCACCAGTTGCATCAGCTGTATTGCGGGGTGGCTCCATACGTTTGAACGGTACTGTAGATATTTGAGTCACAGTACAGTTTCCAAATATCAAAAATATCTGTCCCATTTTCCTCCAGAGGGAAGGACGGGGGTGCCATTCGTGGACGCCAACATGAGAGAGCTCTTTCTGACTGGATTCATGTCCAACAGGGGCCGCCAGAACGTCGCTAGCTTCCTCACCAAAGACCTGGGGCTGGACTGGAGGCTCGGAGCCGAATGGTTTGAATATTTGCTGGTGAGTAACAATGTGACTGAAACTGCACTGAAAGAAATAGTGCTCTATTTTCACATTATACAAATGTGCCAGTGGATGATTAATACAGTTGTATGCAAAAGTGTAAGCACCCCTGGTCAAATTCCAGTGAAAATAACTTAACATTCTCTAGAGCAGGGGTCAGCAACGTGTTCTAAAAATATTATCCTGTTGTTATTCTTCTTTAATCACATTTGCATCCATATAGATCTAAAAAAAAGCATTTAAAACATGCTTATAAAACATGAAGTTTAGATAAGTTTAGGTAAACTGTTCTAGTGTTTTAAACTGGTAGCCCTTCGTATGTCTCAGCACATGTGAAGTAGCTCTCCAGTTCTGCGTATTGTGGATGCTGAATTTAACATATCGAGGGGAGATAAAAGATACAAAAATGTAGGACTATTCTGTGCATAGTCTTTTTCCAAAATGTTAAATTCAGCAATTAGAAATCGTTGATGTAAGGGGAATTTATGACCGTTTTGGACCATTTTTATTGCTCCAATTAATGTGAAAGATTCACACAGTGTAAAGGGCAAATATCATTTTCAGCCCATGTAGCTAAGATATACACATTTTTAAATATATATTATGTATTAACTATATGAACAAGTACACAAAAATCCATACCACATTTGCATGAACACATAATGCATACTTTTTTGCTCAAAATGTGCGGGATCAGTGTCGAATACAGTGTGTGTGCTTTAGAAATAATGCTTTAATTTGACATCATTCAAACGTGGCAATCGATGTTTAACTCGGATGCAAAAGTCTAAATACCCTTGGTAAAATTCCAGTTAAAATAAGTACACGTCCTCTGAATTAAAAATATTGGGCACAGATAAAACATAAAAATTCAGAGCATATTATAGATCCTGGTGCTTAAAGTTTTATCACAAAGGGAAATATAATTAGCCCATTTAATGCAGGAAATAATGCAAAATGTTGATTTTTTTTACTGCCAGTTTTAACGTGGTACTACAGATATATTGTAGCTGTCCTTTAAAACAATGTATATCACTGAACTGTCTTCATGTATTGTGATACACAATATGGACAAAAGTATTGGATGTCTGACCATTACACCAAAATTGTATTCAAATGCATAGATTTTAATATGGGGATGATCCCCCATTGCAGCTACAACAGTTTCTACACTTCTTGGAAGACATGTTGATGTGTGATGTTGGACGAGAAGATCTGAATCACAATCGCTGTTCCAGTTCATCACAAAGGTTTCGGGGGTTGAGCGCAGCCTTCCTCCACACCAAACTCATCCAGCCATGTGTCCACAAAGTTGTAAGCATGGCGTTGTCCAAAATGACTTGGTATGTGGAAACATTAAGATAGCCCTTCTCTGGAAACGTAGGGCAACATGAATTCAATAATTAAGAGGTGCGTCCCAATACTTTTGTCCATATTGTGTCTAATTATATTGTTTTTGCCTTTTAGTACACCTCCATAGTCTTTCAGTTTACTTGTTTTTACAGGCCTTACTCTGATGTGGTCCATTTTATTTGAATGATGATTCAGCCAGCCTCAGATCGCCCCGTTTTGTTGTGGTCTTATCACTATCGTGTTTGTTCAGTGAGGTACTCTTATCTTCTGAAGCGCAGGTGGACTATGATGTGTGCAGCAACTACGGAAACTGGCTGTACAGCGCTGGAGTAGGAAATGACCCGAGGGAGAACAGGAAATTTAACATGATCAAACAAGCGCTGGACTATGACGGTCATGTAAGTCATAAATCTTCAAAACAAAAGATTGTTTTATTGTGATGCCTGTGTGGTACAAAGAAAAGTACTTTCTGTAGAGACTAAATCTCCAAATTGCTGGATTTGATAATCCAGGATTAAAATGTACACAAAGGAAGCATGGTGTTGTCTAAAATGTCTTTGTCTGCTGTAGTGTTAAGTTTGCCCTTCACCTGAAGTCATACACAATATGGACAAAAGTATTGGGACACACCACTTAATTACTGGCATCTCTGTTTGTGTGTGTGCAGGGAGACTATGTAAGGCAGTGGGTGCCAGAGCTGAAGGGCATTATGGGTGGAGATGTACACACCCCGTGGACCCTAAGTAGCGCCTCGCTTGCTCATGCACAGGTAGCTCTTGGCAATACTTATCCATCCCCTATCGTCATGGCGCCTGAGTGGAGTCGGCACGTCAACCAGAAGGCAGTGAGCATCACACAGCTTCTCCTCAAGTTTACCACAGTTTAAACACTAACGTTCATAATGTACTGAAACTAAACCTGAAGGATTTAACCTTTTAAACTGGGGTGTCTTGAAGGGTGTAAATGCTGAGGTGGGGCCAAATGTCAAACAGTTCTTCACATGCATATAAACTTCAGGAGATATGCGTAGATATAAATGTTTTCTTGGTTCCTTTGACCGACTCCGTAAATAAATCTGAATCTGTAAGATTCTCTGGAATGGGGCATTTAACAACACGGAATGTTTTATTATTATTATTATTATTAATAATAATAATAATAATAATAATAATAATAATACTTTTATTTGTAGGCGCCTTTCACAACACTTAAGGACACCTTTTAGTTTAAAGGGTTAAACCTTGAAATGTTTCTTTGTATTTTTGATTTCAGGCTAGTGCAAGAAGGGCGAAGGGGCCGTCCCACACCCCACGGCAGCATAGAAACAGAGGCATTGACTTCTACTTCTCTAAGAGCAAGAACCTCTGAGGAGCAGAAGATTGTTTACGGGTTGTGTTTGGCAGTTTAACAGCCTAGAGTTATCGTTCAGAAGAGATTGTCAGGGGATCCTTTTTGGTGGTTTACTTTCAACTGGCAGAAACATGTAAATAAACCATATATATACTGAATCTGTGTGTCTGAATGGTTCATGTAGACTGTAAAAGTCAGGGCTGCTGAAAATGGGGTGATATAAAGGACCCATTTTTGTCAAAATACAACTTTTGATTAAGTGTGTAAACAATGTTTCAAACCATTCATTCCCCAATCTATGCAGTCCATGTACAATACTCTTGATCCAGCCCTCATTTTGCCTCCAAAGATCCAGACTTCCTTGTATTTTAATGTAGTGTTGATAGATCCTGGAGGACTTGCAAAGACTCATTTTCAGTCCAGTCCCTGGACCTGACTAATTTCAGAGGGATGTTTTTTCTGTGTTTTATTTCAAGTTTTATTGTCATATACAGATAATAATGTAGCATCATTACTGTAATGAAATTCTTAGGCTTGTGTTCCCCCAACTTTACATAAATATGTAGAAAGGTATACAGAAAAAAACTTAAAAATTGGAAAAAAGTGACCTATGTGTGAATTATTCAAGCAGAACAAAGACTATCTAACCAAAGCTGCAAATATTGACTTTGAATTTGTGACATCAATGTATTTGTGATGTCATAAAACCAGTTTAGTTCTGTCCATTCACACTGAAGTTATAAGGAGTGTTTCAGCCTGGGAACACAATTCTTAGCAGCCTATCGAAACTGAGGTCATTTATATGTGAAATTCATAAAGGCACAGAAACAGCCTGTGTAACTCTAAGGGATGAAAGAGAAGTTGAAAACTGATCGGAGAGTGATTGCTTGGAAGATGGACCGTCTATGGCATAAAATGAACAGTGACGTCATGGTTTTAAATAATTATTTGTCTTTACACGTTCTGCAGCAACAATTCATTTTTGATTTAACTTATCAGATAAATTCAACAAGCACTAATTAAGAAATTAAAACCATCAAGACATTAATTCCTAACTTAATGAAAATTAATTTTCATGAGATTCAAAGTAAATTTCAGAAGATGTATCTACACTAAAGCCTCCATGTGTTTTGGATTAAGATGATGTATGGTGAGATGAAAATGACAAAAACACGTACAGTAATGCTGCAGCAACAAACAGTGACTTTTGCTTTTGTGTGGCTGTTGTTCTGAATAGGAAGTGGGGAGTTGCGGCTGCCTATTTAAAGGACAGAGTTTCAAGAAAGGGGAAGAGAAACTACCGCTGCAACTAAAATTTACACACAGTGAAAAGCATGAGAAGTTCCCACTTTTATACGGGTTATTGCTTTACAAGTGATTGATATATCCTTATATTTTTCAACACAAAAAGCAAGGTTGATTCTACATTATATCATAATGATTGCTTTTTAATCCGCATTGACTGGTTTTGTGTTTGGTGAAGGGTTAAACCTGACGTTCGACTTTTAAGCGCAGCAGTTGTCCACGTGACCTATAAGTCCGGTTTGTCCAAATTTGGCCCGACCAGAACCCGACTTTTCCGGCGGTCGATATTTAATGAAGTGCTGGGATTGGGCAAGCTCATACTGACAGACAGCTCGTCCAATCCCAGTGCAGGGTCACTGTGACACATTAATGGAGCAGAACACACTTAACTAGCCCTATTTTTGATAAATAATTTTGAATCATGTTAACAAAAAATATGCATGTCATGGTATGAAATGTTCAGTTTAATAGCTTAAAATGTTCCACTAGAATAACACAAATTTCCCTAAATTGATCCAACAGTGTGGCTAAAAAGGGAACTTTCAGTTTATTGAACGACTGTGAATAAAACTATTGAAAATCAAGATCTGTGGAAATGAATAGCAAGAAATAGCAAAATAATCTATTTTGCTCTCTCCCTCTCCCTCTTTAACCAATTATTCAATGCGGGGGTCAAAATACGTACTGTTAGGTAAGTTTAACTGTGCTCGTTTTGATCGTTTCATATCAGAGAGAAGTCTATTTTCTTTCTTCAATTTATTTATTTCTTAAACTAAATTCTAGTGGTTGGACGCTAGAGGGTCAATCTCTCGGCTCGCTGCGTCACTGTGACGCACCGGGTTGAGTTTCCTCATTCTCTGATGTAGAGATTCTTTGCTGTAACTTCCCAGCAGGAGCTGAGGAGCATGGGCTGACAGGAGTGAAGTTAGCATTCAAGGGTGGAGAAGTGGCTGAAAAGTTTTTCCTTAGACCGAATGACAGTTTTGTCTTGAGCACCATTATGGCATCATCTTCATCACCAACTCCTGCTGGTCCAGAGATTGACTACGAGCAGATACCCGTGCTGGCCCTGAACTGGGGGGTGAGGAAGAGGCTGGGGCTCTACCTGAACCCCTCCAGCATGGTGGCCTCCGACTGGACCGACCTGGCCGAGAAGATGGGCTTCTCCTACCTAGAAATCAAGAACTTCGAGAAGAGGGAGAACCCCACGCAGACCCTGCTGGAGGACTGGCAGACCAGACCCGGCGCCACGGTGGGCAGACTGCTGGCTTTCCTCCGGGAGGCGGAGAGGAAGGACATCATCACAGACCTGAAACACCTGATAGGTAATAGCTGGACCACATCAACAACATTGCTGTGTATTTTTGTATAATCTGGCAGCAGATTTTTGCATGTTGACAAAAAATGTATATCTACACAGGTTTTAGGCTGAAACTGAGAAAGTTCTACTTAAAAAAGTATTCGTAGCTACATTTACTTGCTAAAAAATGAAACAAATGTGAGAATAAATACAAATAATATAATGAATTCTAATTATACGTGTATCAGTACTGTTTGGGTTTGGCTAATCAGTGCATTGTTGAAACAAATCCGGTGATCACTGGTGTCACTGAGAACAAATCTAGAGTCAAACATGGAAAACATTTTTTTTTTCTTTTAAAAAGCCAAGAAACTGCGTGATGAATGTAACTTTTGTAAACAACCTTCTCTCTGACTCACCGATACTGATGAGACTGCTGATGGATGTTACATTTTGAAGTTGAATGTAATCTATCTAGTCCTGTAGATGTAGCTAGTGCTGATAATCACCAGCGTAACCTCACGGTTATCCTGCAGCTTTCGTATCAAGCCTAGAGGATCTGCTTGCAGAGAGTGATAAATGTATCTTCTGTGTGCAGATGAGAACTGTAAGAAGTACCTGGAGCTGCCGGTTCAGGTTCCTGTGGTGGACAGTAGAGACCAGGACGAAACCATCGATGATGGTTTGTATACACTCTTTCAGTGCTGTGAGGATCTGCACTCACATTGTGTTTATTCTACATAACACATAATTTAATGTAACTTCATTTAAGTCATTTTGGACTTCCACTGGAGACAAAGAGAGAAACATACACAAGTATACAGTACAACAAAAAACATTACATTAATACATTCATCTGCAACAGTTTGAACATCAAGAAACACATTTAGTTCATTTTCTAAATAAGTACACACCCTCTGCATAATATACATTTACTGATTATTTGCTGAATTTAATATTTTGGGGGAAGAATGAATAATTAGACAATAAAATATGGCCTGTTCAAAAGCAATTGTTTTATCAATAATAATAATACAGGCGCTATGAATGTGTGTGTTCAGCATATAATGAAGTCTTGAGCCACCCCTTGACCTTGTTTGTGCAAAAACTGTCCAACTCTCTTATCTTTGGCATATTAAGTAGATTATATGAAAGAAATCGGAGCAAATGTTTTACTGTGACAGGCTGCCAAGTGCCTAAAGACACAAGGAGCCTAGATAAAGGAGTTCCAACCACGCACCACCACCCATGGGCACTGGAACCATTATACCATTATAGCAGGGGGCATATATATTAGTGGTGGGCCGTTATCGGTGTTAACGTGCTGCGTTAACGTGAGACTCTTATCGGCCGATGAAAAAAATATCGCCGTTAATCTATTCACAAAGTTGGGTTGGGAGCTGGGTCTGTACTATGCAAGCTATGATGACTTT
>JBBPDE010220929.1:0-13521 GCA_037974605.1 Nannopetersius ansorgii | reverse complement strand
CGGTATCGGCCGATCACACTTACACAAAATCGGTAATCGGAATCGGCCAAGAAAATTGCAATCGGTGCATCCCTACTTAAAACCATGATCCGATCCGAACCGTGATTTTTTTGATCCGTTGCACCACTAGTTATAATGGTCCAAAATTACTTCAGAATAAAATCTCACTCATTCTTAATTAAGAAACTTTTGTACTATAACTGCGAATACATTTATATATTCTTTTTTATTCTTCACCCATTTAATTTTGGAGACACAAGGGAATCCAGAGATTCAGACGGGACTCCGTGCCTGATTTGACTTTATGCTAAATTGTGCATCCTGCACCTGATGTCCACTGCAACCTCAGGTGCGTGAAATTGACAAATTAGTAATTTAGACCATAAGACCATAACAGCTGCTAAGTGGCCTTTACTGATGTTTTATGCATGACTAATGCTGACAGGATCCATCAAAATTTAAGCTGGGAAACCACAAGTGTGAAACCACACTCCTCATATATTATATAGACAAAAGTTTTGGGACACAACTGCTTTTCAGGGTTTGGGATAAGCCTCTTACTTCCGGTAAAGTTTAATCTTAATGCTTCACCAGACCAAAACCTTTAGGACATCACCATGCTTCCAATTTTGTGGACACCCTTTGGTGAAAAGATCCTTTTCTATTCCGGCATGACAGCGCCCCAGTGCACAAAGCAAGCTCCATGGTTGGAGGAGTTTGGTATAGAAGAACTCGACTTGCCTGCACAGAGCCCTGACCTCAACCCCATCCAACACCTTTGGAATGAACTGGAATGGAGACTGAGAGCCAGACCTTCTCGTTTAACATCAGTACCTGACCTTAAATTTGCAATACAGAATGAATGGACACAAATTCCCCCAGAAACGCTCCAAAATCGTGGAAAGCCTTTCAAGAAGAGTGGAAAATGCTAGAGCTGCAAAGGGGGAACCAACTCCATATTGAAGTCTATGTATTTAAATACAATGTCAAAGTCCCTGTCATTCCAATTCTTGTGTCCATATATTGTATATCATTCACTGGCTCCCAGTACAAACATTCATGACAGTCCATTTATAAAAATAACACTGTCACTCGTGATTTAATAATGTGAAGTACCCAGTCACTCAGAGGTCAGTGTAAATTCCCCAGTCAGCTGTGTACCATGCAGACAGACACAGCCAGTCAGCAGGGCTGCATCAAGCCCACTCCTCCTCCAAGTGTTCTGGGGTTATCAGTGGGGAAATTCCTCATCCTCAACAGCAGTATTGGGAGTTAAGCTGGGCTGGAAGCCAAGCGTACACTCCCTACAACTGAACCTGCTCGTACTGTGCCTGGATTGCTCACACAGCGGTCAGCCTAGAACTATCCGGCTCACGTAACAAACCCTCAATATACCAAAACAAACGAACACTGGTTTGCTTTAGAACGTTTGAAGAAAGAACTGTCAAAAACCAATGAACCAGCCTAAATTGAGGTTAGATCGATCTGAAATTGGCCAGCAATCACATACAGTCGAAACACACCAAACCAGTGTTTCAGTCTGCTGGCTAGACTGTGAGTTAGGAGAGAACAGTCCTCATATTCAGAGCTAACAAGCTTGGAACAGACTTCCCTCTGCTCTCCACCATCCAACAACATAGAGCTGCCTGACTCACCACCAAGGCCAGAGAAGAAAGGTTCCTCCAATTTAGACCATGTTTCTTAATGATTAGCGCCCACTGAGCTTCCTTCCAATGACCTGACCTGTGTTTGACATCACTGTAGACATGGGTGATCTAATTTCAATGGAACTCCAAAGCAAAGGCCCAAATGCAAACCAAAAGGCGTTCTATTAAAGAGGCATGTTATAATGCAGACATTGCATCCCGAATAAAATCAGTCCTGCAGACTACATACAGGTCTACAGGACTGATCTTGTCTCAAAATTAAGAATGCATCAAAATTTAATCCACTAAAAATGACCAACATAAAAGTTTCACTGTTTCCATTAAAGCACTGCAATTAGCCATATAAAGAGTGTTGATTTGTCACCAACTCAAAGTTTTGAGCTCTGTGGAGTCATTCTGAAAGATTTAAAAACAATTTAATTGTAAATAATCAATAGTTACAAGAGATCTATTGACATTTGCATGGTGGTACACTATAGTTATTATTAGTCATTTAATTACATAATAGTCAGTATGCTAATCGATTATTAAAACAATCATTAGTTTTTGGTCTTGGCTAAGACTTTTCAAGAAGGTCCACCACTCAAGAGTGTTGGTGCCATCATTAATCTGATAGTGTAATTTTCAAGTCAGGTGGCGGTGCAACTCAACTAAACAGTGTAAGGCTTTTCAAGAGAGTACAGGTAGAAGACGATTCCCACCCATTATATGTCAAACTTCAAAACCCTAGAGTAGGAGGCTACTGCCAAGAAACCGTCAAAAAAATGCTAATCTATAGAATCCCTAAGGGTTCAATCACAATATTGACTTAGCAAAGGGACCAAGAGGTTTAGTTCTTAGGTCACATCCCCAGCCCACTTCTGAACACCACTCGACTTTCATTTAATGTGGAACTGGAAATGCTGAATTATCGTTCTGATTTTCCTTAAATCACACTTAATACAGAGACAGGAGAAGAGCCATGCCCTTCAGACTGAACACATTTTAAATCACTGCACAGCTAGAGGGGTCTCAGAAAGAGTTCTCTTCTTTATATTGCTTAGCACAAGATTAAGATATTGTGCACCAGCCTTAGTCCTAAAACACTAACTTATTTAAGCAAATACTAGCAAGTATGCTAATCGATTATTAAAACAATCATTAGTTTTTGGTTCAGGGAAAGATTTTTTATTTCGGTCCACTATTTCTCAATACATTATGCAGTGCGGGGGCTGTCATAAAGGGGGTTCCGCTGGTTTAATCGTTAAGTGAGGCGGTGGGACGCAACTAAACAGCATATGGCTTTTCAAGAAAGCACACATTTTAAGACAAACTACAAAACTGCCTCGATAGGAAAAATAAATAAATAAAACGCTATTTTTTGTTTGACACAGTTCACCTGGCCAGAGGCACTGATCCACAGAAGTCAGCTTGCATTAGTCCTGAGTCCAGCATTCCTTCCACAGGCTTTTGTCCAGACACAGGGAGGCTGCACTGGGTGTCAGCTCGATTAGGACGGTCATGTGCTCGCCATGCAGCAACAAAACCCCAAGAATAAAAAGATTTCATGCTTTGGTAGATGCTCCAGGCAGTGTCAGCACATACCATCTGAGGCTGTGACACTACTTACCTAACATCAAAGCCTTTTATTCATGCAGCACTGTATCAACTGTATAATGAAATACAGGAGCGTGTATCTAATCACGGTCTTATGAGTTTTAATACCATATAATGCTGGACGGCAGACATCACATTTACCTCATGTGACTGATTCAATCGCAGGGCTCAGTCAGACACATGCATGACTGCAGCTGACCTTATAAAAGAAAAATAACAATTATGTAAACAATCAGATTCAAGAGAAAAACAGGATCTAAATCAGCTCACTTCCCATCAAAGAAACAGGAGACCCGTGTTTGTTTAAGAGGTCTTACTTGGGCAAGAGACACACTTACAAGGGCAATCTCACCATGTACAAAACAGGAACCTCAGATGTCAGCACAAAGACTGGTAGATTTCATTTAACAGGCCAGACTCCATTAGGGACAAAATGCACACAAATGACCTTGAGCAAAATGAATAAAGTGAAGGGGTAAATTGGTTTCAGAGAGGTCTGAAACTGCATACCATCAATCAATTAAATACACCCCCCCCCCAATAAAAAAAACACTACTATGGCAAACTGCTGCCATCATCTCAGAAACCATCCAAGGCTCATCTATAGAATGCCTGAGGGTTCAATAATAATTTTGACTAAGCAGAGGGACCAATAGGTTTATTTCTAAGGTCACAACCCCAGTCCACTTTTGGACACCACTTGATTTCATTCCGTGTGGAACTGGAAAGACAGAGTTATGCATTACGATATTCCTCAAATCACACTTAATACAGATTCAAGAGAACTGCCAGGCCCTCAGACTGAATATATGATTTTAGCAGGGCCTTTGATTAGCTCCCTCAATCACTGCACAGCTAGAGGGGTCCCAAAAAGAGATCTCTTCCTTACATTCATTAGCACAAGATATTGTTACCCTTTAACTGCAGAGCCAGAGAAAAAAATCAATTAATTCATTAAGAGCCAGCTTTAGTCCTAATACACTAATGAGCCATTCTACTGAATAATATTATCACTCACTGAGCAGGCCTCATCCATGTAGCTGCTTCCACAGTAAATTAACTGCAACAACAACACATTAATATGTATGAAATGATTAGCGTTGCAGGCAAGGGGGCATGTACCCATGACTAACTATACATCTGTCAGGCTCCTGGGAGCTGACACAACAAAGCCCCATGCTCTCTTATTATCTAGTCCTTTTATGGACTGGGACTTCCAAAATCAATCAATAAGATCTCGATTCTGAAAGCCAGTTTCAACAGACCTGTGTATCAGCTTGCCCTTAAAAAATCTTACAATTCCTAACCTCTGTTGTAGATATGTTCAGCTTCAAGTTAGATCAAGCACTGTAACAGAAACAGACATCATAAAGGCAGCTACTGTGTTAAGCTATGTGTCCATGTTTGTAAAGAACAGCATGTCCAACAAGTTCAAAAACCACAAACACGGGAACCAACTCCATATTAAAGCTAATGTATTTGAATGCAATGTCATTAATATCCCTGTTGGCACAAGAGTAAGGGGTCCCAATACTTTTGTCCATATGGTGTAGCCTGAGACAGAATTAAGATATTTTTTGCCTATGATTCAGCAGGTATTATACATGATGCTGCATCCAACTTTATTAGATCTGTGTTGCATAGTGTGACTTGCAATGAACTTAAATTATAAGTGAAATCTCACAGTCTGAAGGCACCTTTAGGTAGTTTGCACCATGCATTAGCTACATTAGCTTCAGCCAACTTCAGATACCAAATGTGTCACAGCTGATCGACAACATTTGGAGTGAGGGCACAAATGCACACAACCACTTTGCCAAGCAATTGATTTAACACTATGACGCCTTTATTTTCGCTCAGGCCCAATCAAGTGGAATCTGATCATTTTAATGCAAAGGAGCTGACAGCTTCACTACTCCCTCAAATGAACTTGTTTTAACCTGAGCATTGCAGTCGACTGGCAAGACACAGCTACCAAAATGATTCATGGACTTCCCATTCATTCACAAGTTGACTGCTATGACAAAGTATGACTTTCTCTCAAGTCTGACCCACAGTACCAGAGAGCATCTACCAAACCCTGCTGGGCTGTGGACAGTGGAACAGCAGTGAAAGCTTTTTAGCAGTCAATTCCCTTCTTTCTCAATCACAGACTGCCAACATCCTACGAGTCTGCTTTACAAGTTTGCAGCTCCTTGCACTTCAAAGGTAACTCTATATCCGAGCAGAATGGAGAATGGGGGTCTTTGATGGGCTTAGTGCTTAGTTCAGAGTGAAACAAAAAGCGAAGGAGTCAGAGAAAATGGATTAAAAATAACAAACATGCAAGACAATAACTGACGGTCAGAAGTTCACAGCATAAAATGTATGTCGTTACTAAAAACCGAGGAGGCGCTGGGAGAATCAGGCCAAAATGTTTGCGGCTGGAGGTCTGGGCTTAGGAAGAGCCAGTGGTTACTTTGAGGCGAGTGGAACCGCAAGCAAATGAGACGCAGGAGTATCGCTTGCCATGGGCGTAGAAAAAGTGAGCGAGAGAGGGAGGGAAAAAAACCCCAGAAGAAGCAGGGAGGAAAGCTTAAAGCTCGCATTAATATACTTCTAATGTTCCCATGGAAGAAAAGATCTCTTGCACAAACAACTCCAGCAAACTGTGAAGTACAGGCCCAGAGATTATACCGAGCTCAAGAAGATACACTATATGGACAAAAGTATTGAATTCAGGTGACTGCTTACTTCTGAATGCTCCAGCATACCAAGACATTTTGACAATGCCATGCTTACAACTTTGTGGACACAGTTCGAGGAAGACCCTTTTCTATTCCTGCATAACTGTGTCCCAGTGCACAAAGCAAGCTCCATAAAACATGGTTGGATGAGTTTGGAAGAACTAATCCACACCTAAACCCCATCCAACACCTTTGGGATGAACTGGAATGGAGGTTGTGAGTCAATCCTTCCTGCCCAACATCATTGTCTGACCTCACAAATGCTCTGCAGAACGATGTTGTGGAAAGCCTTCCAAGAAGAGTGGAAGCTGAAAGTCTATGTATCTGAATGCAATATCGTTAAAGTCTTTTCATCAGTAAAGTTGTTGTGACGTCCCAATACTTTTACCCGTATTGTGTATGTCCCAAATCTCAAACGGATACAGGAATAATGATGTGCTTTTCATCCCACAGGAGGCAGGGAGTTTTGACTACTGCAGAGTATGGCTACATGAACACATCCCAATTAATGTCTGCGTGGCTGCATGTATAAATTATATTCAAAGTAAAATGTGTAAGGAGTCCGAGAGGCTGGTCAACGTGATGGCAAACTCAATGGGACCCTGCAGACTCCATGTAAGCCTGAAGTAAACACAGCTGCTTTTATTTGTCAACAGCGCAGGAAGGCAACATGAACATATCACAGTAAATGTGTAAGTAAGAGCATATTTGATGTATATACACAGCAAGATGTGAAAAGTGTAGATGACTAGTCTAAGAGGCTGCTAAACTCACTGGGACCCTACAGACTCCATGCAAGCCTGAAGAAAACAAAACTGTTCCTGCCCTTAAGCCATAAGCTTCAGGTTATCCTCAGAGGGGTGCATGCTGAAGTCAAGAGGGACGTCCTGTACGAGGACCCCTTTGTTTCTAAACTGCAAACGACTTTGAAACCAGCCTCCCTGATGTTCACTCCGGCTCGTGTCCTCCGTTACGTAACTCCCGGGTCCATTTCTCCGGGTCTTTACTGCGTATAATGACACAGGAACGCGATGGTAGTCGAAATAAAATCCTCGTTACACTAAAGTGTCTTCCCTCTTCCCCCAAAAAACTCACCGAGTGTCCCGCGCTGAGGCGCGGATCCGGCCGGCGTCCTCCGGAGCCAGCAGAGCAGGAGCAGGGGGACGAGCGGGGGGCAGCGGGGCGCCATGCTCACGGCCAGGCTTACAGAGAGTCCCGAAACAGCCCTAGGGCCATGGTTCCGCTCGGGCTGGCATTGAGATCTCCGCGCCTGGATGCCCACTCCCTTCCAGCGCGAGCGCACTGCTCCTCCTCGCGCCTCTATTGTCCTGCTCGGGGAGGGAGGGCGGGGGGCTGCGAGGCGCGCTCCCGAGACGTGCCATGCCCTCTGCTGGAGGAACGAGCAGCCTGGTCCACATCTTCATCCACTCTCCATCAACGCGGATAAACCTTCGGCATGGTCTGTTTCTCCATCTGAGCAGAACTTTCACTCACAGGCCTTTTGATGTGGTGCACCTTAATTGTAGGTCTGGACTGGACTACCCATGCTCCGCCCACAACTGCGTAGCACTGGCTTTATAATAAAAATAAAAAAGTGAAAGGCTTTCCACAAGATTCCGGAGACCTTCTGTTGGAATATGTGCCCATTCATTCTGTAGTGCATTTATGATGTTGGAAGAGAAGACCTGACTCGCACTCTCCGTTCCAAGTTCATCCAAAGGTGTTGGATGGGGTTGAGGTCAGGGCTCTGTACGGGTCAGTCAAGTTCTTCTGCTCCAAACTCATCCAGCCCTGTCTTTATGGAGCTTGTTCTCTGCACTGGGGTACAGTCATGCTAGAATAAAAAAGGTTCTTACCCAAACTGTCAACAAAGTTGGAAGCATGGCGTTGTCCAAAATATCTTGTTATGCCAAATCGTTACGATTGCCCTTCACTGGAAATAAGGGGCCAGCTGAATTCATTAATTGTGAGGTGTGACCCAGTACTTTTGTCCATATGGTTTATGTATGTTTAGAGTAGTAATCAAATTTAGTTTTGTATGCAGATGTAGTGTTTTGGGGACCTCGAGGAAGGTTATATGAAGACTGCGAGTTTGAATACAGAAGAGCAAGCTATATGAACATATCACATTGAACGTGTAGGTAGATGCATGTGTGAATTACATGCACAGCCAAATGTGAAACAAGAAGTGTGACCAGTCAATAATGCCAACATTGTTAAAAACAGTAGCAAGTATGGTTTAGCTGTTGATGCAATACTCTGTTGTATTGCCATTACACTATTGCATGTCTTACTGCAGTCAGAAGTGAATCATTCCGGGTTTGCCTCAGCAAGGAATGCAAGATGAGATGGTAATATAAGTCTAACCTGACAGCAAAACTAGTCCTGTCTCCAGCCCTTTAACAAATCTAGCAAATGGATTTGGCCTGGCTTATTTTTACACAGCAGGCCAAAAGCGGCACAGATAGATCTCGTACATCTGATGTGAATTTAGGCCAGAGTTGGTCCAGGTCAGCCTTGATTTTTTATGTTTCTGGATCAGGAACAGATCCATGTCTCAATTTTGCTTTTGGTCCAAATGTGGCAAAGCCTCAGACCATCACTGGCCCAGCTCCACACCATCTTCCACCTAAAACAGACCCTCCATGTCAGAGGTAGACATGGCCCAGTTTGATTTGAATTTGAATGTTAATAAATGTAATGTTTTAACATTTAGACTTTAACTCAGTTTAACTATGTAGTTTTATCCTATCAGTACATTTTCCATGTCAATCAAATACCCACAAAAATGCAGACAAAAGAGACTTTCACTCTACATCTGAATGTACATCCTAGTCCCCCCACCAAAATCTTAAACTCTGTCAAGCCTTGGAAAACATCCTTATCTCTGTGTTGACTGTCCCGATCCCAGCATGTGAAGTGTGAATAATGGTGTAAGCCTGAAAATTCATGGATCATTTTCTCTCCTTTGTGTCATAAACCCACTTGGAGGAAACTGTGGCTGGTTTTGGAACTGTGGCCAGTGAGTTCTTCCTATAACTCTTACCTGCCACATATTAATGGGAAAAAAGAAGCCTAAAGGTCTTAGTGTTGCATCATACTGCATTTTAAAATCATATCTTCTGGATTATAGCTTGAGTTTGTGCCAAAATATTGATATCTTTACTCCTCAAATGACCAGGAAATTCATTCTAGTTGTCTTCAACCACAACAGACTGGCAAAGATGGCAGGATATTGCAGACAGTTGTTATATGAGGTATATATTAAATGAGGTTTTTGATAATATGAATTAAATAATGCAAAATAATACACATTCAAACTGTCTCAGTTAGGGATTTTAATTCACTGTCAAGGGTTAGTTAAAAAATGCTAGGCTATTGAGATATACACAGCTATCAATATTTTGTGTGATAGAAAGCCACCCATAAATAAAATGTATTATTATTATTTCAGCGGTCAATAGTTAAAATAATTGTAGAATTAAAACAGACTAGACATCTTGGTGATAGACAGGTTACAAATGGCATATAACACAACAGTAATAAAACACGTGATATTTACTGTACTTAATACTAATATTAATGTAAAATTGCAAACAAAATCTGATCTTAATCATCTGTTGAAATATCTGGCAAACATGTATTTGCTTTAAAGTGCCCTGGAGTGCTGTAAAACAGGTTCAGTCTATTTCCTGGTTTGCTGGTGACTCATCTGCATTTGGAGACTGATCTTCATTTAGCGTCTGTGTGGCATCATCATCATCATCATCATCATCATCGACATCATTCAGAGGACGGTTACGCTTGAAGAAACCAACCTGCAAAGAGAATAACCTCTTTCATTTCTAAGAATTCTTGATCATATAGTGGCATATATTGGATCCTGATCCTACAATGTGCCAACAAGCATGGCATGATACCATCTAGTGTTCAAAACATAAAAGTACCTTCCAAAAGATGAAGCTCAGCAAACCCAAGAGAAGGAGCCCAGCAATAACTGATACCAAAATCCACCACACTGGCATTTCCTTCTGACCATCTGGAGGCCTCCAAACCACACTAGTGTTTGTCTGCAACAGACCACAGATAATAGCTTAGACTGATTTATCCGGACTGATCTCATAATTGGTTAGCCCCTTAAATACTAAAGCAGTCACATGCTAAGGCATACGAGTCAGTAACTGCATGGAGTGCAAACTAGCTTAATTATTTTTACCTGGAGTTACAGGAGAAACCCCTGACCTGTGGGTAACTGTAGCCAACTATTAAAGGAATAGTTCAGCAAAAAGTCAAATGTGTGCAATATTTTCCAATATTACTTGAACTCAAACAGTCAAGACACGTTTGAAGTCCAAAAATCGCTTCTTAGGTTCAGAACTGGGACTACAAAGCAAACATTGCTGATAAACAAACACTGAAGTCAGTGGATGTGGCATAGTAGGACTTGACTGGACAATAAAACTGAACAAAACTTTACTATACCACTATTTTAGGCAACAGGGTCTGTTTTCACAAACCAGCTCAAAGATAAGAGATTTAAAATCAGTTTAAGTCACAATACGCATCACAGCTGAATCTGATCCCAGGTTAGCCTTCTTTGATGCAGCTCCGGCGTTGTTTGAAATGGCTGCAGTAGTGATATTCTGTTCATGTTTATAGCAGTCAGACAGTCATACTGTCACTCAAACAACGCTGATGAAGGGGTGGTGGGCGTAGTGGGTGGGATACTTGCCTCTAGACCAAGAGATCATGGGTTCGAAACCTACCTTCAGTACCACCACTGGGTCCCTGAGCAAGACCCTTAACCCTAAGTTGCCTCAGGGAGAGACTGCCCCCTGTAGTTAGGGAATGGAAGTCACTTTGGATAAAAGTGTCTGATAAATAATGGAAATAATAAATCTGCACCACATAACTGAGGACCTGGATGTACATTCAGCAAGTTGAGAGAATTCTTGTTAATGTATTTTTATGGAAACATGTTGGGTAACTGTTGGTGTCATTTGTTACTGACACTGGCCTGTTAAACTTTAGAAGCAAAATTTGGACACATACTGCAGTGAGAAATTGTGCGGCATACTATTACTTTAAAGGATAAAGTAATCTTCAAGCCCCCCCCCCCCAAAAAAAAAAATCCCCACAAAACACACAGAACATCTGAATTTCCTTTGACAGGTGTTGTTCAGGTGTACTTAGCCTGCAGTAACTTGGTTGAACAGCGAAGTTGATTTAAGTTTAGCTTTACAGGTTTGAGGAACAGATGTGGACTACTTGAGCACTGATGTACGTTGCTTTGAATAAGAACTGCAGCTAAATGCTGTAAATGTGATGTTACCTTGCTCAAAGGTGCCTCAGTGGTGCTACTGCCAGCATTCGAACCCACAACCTTCCAATCACAGGGGCAACTCCCTAACCACCAGCTGCATTACTTTCCTGCAGTAAGCAGACAATCAGGAGCGAGTTCTGTAGAAGGCTTACCTCTGCCTGTCCACTAGGCAAGACTTCTGGCTGGATCTTGGAAGGCACACTCTCCACCTCATAATAAGCGCTGGACAGGAGGATATAGTTCACATAAGGCCTCTGGAAAGGGAGGAGAAGAGAAAAGCAAGAAAGAATTGTCCATATACGTAGAACAAAGTTTGTACTGGTTTACTAATGCACTGATTTGAAACATTTCCTTTACTGGCAGTGTTACCTCCTCACCTCTAAGAAGGTGTTGACCCACAGCCGGGCTGCTACTCTCACAATCGCTCTGGCATCTCTCTGTAGCCCTGCAGCTTTACAGCTGAACACCACACACGGCTCTCCACCAGAGCAGTTCTGCACAGGGAGAAAATTCTTTTAGTAAAAAAGGTTTTGATGCACAATGTTTAATCAACAGTCTCTTCAATACACAATGGAGCATGGGCACCAGAACCATTACATGATTAAAACATGCCCCCACCCCCCCAAAAACAAAAACAAACACTTTTTGTTTGACGACAACAGCCGAGACTCTGCACATGCGCAACACCCCATTTTTGTTCCCTAAAGAATCATGTTTGTAAACGAAGTGAGTATAAGGAATCCTTTAAAGGTATAACAAGACTTCATATAATGTCCTTCCAAGAGTCTTTTCATTATTTGTAAATTCATTTAAGAACCAGAAAGCTTCTTTCGCCCCATATTTCTCAAAGTGGTTGCGCATGTGCAGAGTCTCGGCTGTTGTCCGTCAAACAAAAAGTGTGTGTGTTAGTTTTGGGGGGGTGGGGGCATGTTATAATCATATAATGGTTCTGGTGCCCATGCTCCAGTGTATATCGAAGAGGGCTGTGATGTTTAGCCATGGGCTGACAGGAGTAATGTGATGTTTAACATTCAAAATAAAGAGCCAGTCACTCTCAACTGAGCCAATACTCTATACAGTTGTGGCAAAACTAAAGTATATTTGCTTACTACTGAACCAGTTATATTCACAAAGACCTATGGTCGATGCCATGGCTTTGTTGTAATTTTCATTTGAGAGCTGTTTAACTGTGATGTTGAAAACATTGTTGAAAACACATTTGTGGGTAAATATGTATGTATAAACTTAATGTTGTTGCTGTAAATACTTTTGAATCATTTTAGATTAATCTTCAACTTTAATTTGGTGGACACATTTAAAAAGATGTCAAAAATATCTCACTTCTTTGCACAGCATGCAGTAACACAGTATTTCTTCTCTCTGAGATTTGACAAGTTAGTATATAGTCAGTATGGAGTGACTAAATGTAATTAAGCTGGACTAACTATGCTCTCTTTATAATGAAACTTGCAGTTAGCCAGTTTTCTTTAAATACAGATGATACAAAATGTTTAGAAAAGCTCACTAAAACAATTGTCATCATTATAATGATACAATATCATATCACCTACCCCTAAGTTACAGAACATACTCAATCCTCTGCTTATTTTAACTAGATAATCATCACGGACTGTTATTTAAACAGATGCACAGTTTGTTTCATGCATAATAATTCAAGTGAAGAGCTGGAGTGTGGGGGTCTGTGGATCTGTTCTCTCACTGGAGGGGTACCCTGGCTAAAAAATGTGAGAAATACCTCTATTATAAAGTACAATAAAAAAAGTAAAATATCTCCGTTATAAAGTTCTAAACAAAGAACCAGTGATGGTCCCTTAATTTTTAAGAGTATAGTTCCCTCTGTTGGTTTAGACTTGTAATTACAGCTATTGCCGTGGCTTTGGAGGCCTACGTTTTTACACAGACCTAATGAGTAGAAACCCAATGATAAGGATACTAGATGAGGACTAACCTTTCATATACTAATTTTATGGTCTCTGAACTCCACCCTGTTTTCTCATTTGTGCAATATTTTGGATGAAGTGTTGCTGTGATCTGTCTTGGTGCATTATTATTGTTTGTCAATGCTGCTGCTACCACTGCTACAACTAAAGATGTGTTTATGCAGAGGTAATACACACACACTCACACACACACACACACACACACACACACACACACACACACACACACACACACACACACACACACA
>JBBPDE010220835.1:0-13531 GCA_037974605.1 Nannopetersius ansorgii | reverse complement strand
TCTCTCTCTCTCTCTCTCTCTCTCTCTCTCTCTCCTCTCTCTCTCTCTCTCTCTCTCTCTCTCTCTCTCTCTCTCTCACTCCCTCTCTCTCCCTCTCTCCCTTTTCTGAGACAGCAAATGATTTGAGAGTACCAGCGAAAATGCAGGGACTGAAAGACACAGTGTGCGTGTGTGTGTTTCATAATGAACATGCAGACTGGTGCCCATATGTGCTGTTCTGACAGACGACGGTGCTCCTTTCTCTTTCAGACAACTTATCAACCTGCAGCAGACTCCTCGTCCATCCCTGACATTTTTTTTTCCGACAATGCTTTCACCGCCACCACTGGAAATGACCGTTAACAGTGTCGGATTATAATTGCCTCCTCCCGGGCCACGCATTCAGGTTTTTTCTTAAGGGTGCACACTTTCACAACTTCAGGTCCAGCTTTATGCGCGCAACTCAAAACATGCTTGCAAACAAAGTAGTGATAAGGAAAAGACTGTCCTTTCCTACTGTTGGGCTATAATAATGGTGCTTTATTTTGCCATTATAATTTTAGCCTGGTGTCCTTCAGCACCCATACAATGTTTAAAAGAGCTGCTCAATCTGCATTCCACTCTTTGTTAAGGATGTTTAGACCTATGGATGTGGTTTAGGACACAATCTAACTTAATATCAGCTATTAAAAATGAACAAAATATCTAATCAAAGATTACTGTAAATACTGTAAATCACTTCCACATGTCTGCACCATATTGATGAAGAGATGGATGCAGTTTAAGAGATGATTTGTGGGTGTATTTTTAAAGTGAGTATTTCAGTGACTTCTAGTCTTTGTTAGCTGCATTAGTCTCAGTTTGAATGGACCCCCTTTCCTCTTCCAGATAGATTGGCCTCTCTTTTCCAGGCCCTGGTCCTAGTAGCTTTGCCTGGCAATCACATGACTAATGTTATGTGCTTCCCACCATCCCAGGATTTAGACGTTATTATCTGTGACTAAAAAGCCTCTCTCCCAGTTTCTGTCTCAAAGCTGCTTAGCACCTGCTCTGATACCCCCATCAGCCAATCATCAGCAGAGATAAATAGCTCCAGATCAGACAAAGACATAAAACGTGCAGCTCGGATACAATGGATGCTAAGCGCAGGATTAGCACTAAATCGCTGCTGTGCCTCTTCACTAGTGGGGACAGAGGGCATTTGATTCTGTGTGATTATTCATGCCTTCATACCACCCTGCTACACATTACAGATAGCATGCACTGAGTGGCTACTGCTAACATGCTGCATATATTTTAATGCCATTAAACACCACATTTAGATTCCAAGAATCATTGGACCATGCAATATTAATTACAATTAGAATAGACTGCAGAGATCAGCTTTTAATGGAGTTGAGGACAAAGGGCTGCCAGATTACATAGCAGAGTGAAATCTAGACAAATGTTTTCTATGGTACATGTTTACTAAATGCCGTCATGCACTATGGATCAAATTATCAATACCAGCTCAAACTTTATGCTAAACCTGAAACCTGATTGGATGTAAGATTATAATTTCATTGTCATGTTTTTTTTACATTATTTAAAAGTCAGTTAAATACAACACAAGTATGGAAAAAAGACATTTAACAAGATATTTTACCAAAAAAAAGCTGGGCCTTCCCATTCATCCATCTACAGCAGTTTAGAAAAGATCATATATTTAAATTATATAATTATAAGAATGATTATAAGTATAAGAATGATTTAAATTTAAATAAATTGTCCACTTCCCTGCCACATTTAGTTCTAACTTTTATCTAACATGTTGGCCATATCGCCTTACTTAATCAGGACTTTTGAAGAAGTTTGTTAGTCATAGCAGGTGTTGGTTTGAGCAGATTTGGTTGAAAGCAAGACTTTTCAGGTCTCCAGGACCACAGTTGGTGACCAGTTTTCCAAGGGATAAAACGAGGTGGGAAATAATTGGCCAATCACTGGGTTCTGTACATAAAAACATATAAATGTCATAACTGGAGTTCAGGGGAGAAAAGATAACATTTTATAACAAAAAAACCCAAAAAATAACATTTTATAATATGGGCTTTTTAAAGTTGTAGCATATTAGCTCCCATCATTTGAGCAGTTTCATGTGCTACGTAGATTCTTTGCAGGTTCAGTCTATTTTTGACCACATTTCATGCTACCTTAAGCCCATGTGATATATATGAAATATATTACATCAGTGGATTTTTATCTTTATCTTTTATTCACAAAAAACCTTCACTGTATAGGTTCTTTGACTTCTGTTCTTTTAAATTAGGAAGTTTCTTTAGGGAAACTCTCACATCGTATCACATTTCTTATTTAGTAATTCTTAAGTGACATGAGTCACTTAAAGAAAGTCTGGTCCTGCCGGGAGGTCTGTAAACATTTAGCCATAAGAGGAACTGTAGATAGGCTGTCTAAATTTTAAGATGACATCACCCAGCCTGAGCCATTAACTCTCAAGCACTTGTAAATAATAAAATGCCCCTGGGATCATTAGTGTCAAGTGTCTTAAGACTATGAATGCCCATCTCCGATGACTATTGCCTTCTAGATTGTAATGCATGCATAAACAGAGGACAGAAATGATCTGCTTCCAGCGCTGTTGCTCTGCGATGCTTGATCATCAAGCGAGTCCACCAACAGTACTGGGAAAATGCGTCAAGCCTCAAAGTCCATTAGCTCTGGTGACAGCATTAGTAATGCCTTAATGTGATGAGAAAAAAAAACATCCCTGAATCACCATGCTGAACACTAGCTGACTACAGAGGGGTTCTGAGGTGGTCGACACGGCGAGGCTGAATTATACATGACAGGCCCATAATAAGCACAGCCTACCCTGCATGTCACCCAGATTGCAAGCTGTTTGTGAAAGCCAGCCAGTCGGAGAGCCATTGTGCTTATCATCACAATCAGGACTAATATGTGTGGATGGAAATGTGACAACCAATATTCCAAAAACAAAGCACCTAAATTCATGATCTAATTTAGGAAGTTATAGAGTTCGGCTTTTATTCTAAAATCTAATTGGGTAAGGAAAAATATGAGGTCTACTGTAGCCATGCGGGCTGGTCTTTGGTTACCGCTCACCACTTCTGGAGCTTGTGACTTAGATCATTTTATTTCCCCTTTCTCTGTTCTGAAGCAGACAAAAATCTAGCTGCCAGGAAAGGGAGGCTCTACCAACCTGGAGAGTACATGTTGTCAATGACAGGCTACATCAGCAAGTGCATCAGTGATGATACTGCGTCCAAGACCATCACCAAACACCCCAACCAGATCACTACGTCGATCGCTATGGAGTTACATGCACTGCTGGGAACCCAGAACCCGTGACATAGCCTTCAGGTCAAACTGGCCCAAGAACATCAAGAACCAGCCTGTCCAGGGCCATCAGAACAGTAAAGCATGCACATGCTTAGAAAATACACCACCACTTTCAGGAGGTGACACACAGTGCAGGTGTCAGGTTCTCTGTCAGTCAATGACTAATATGAGGAGGAATCTGCTTGGAACCAACCCATGGAAGGCTGTGGAGTGCTGACGGTGTGTAGATCACCTATAAAATGTCCTCTCCCACCTCTTCAATATTTCTCTGAGCACCACCATCATTCCCACATGTTTCAAAACCACCTCCATCATACCTGGGCCAAAGAAGTCATTAATATTGTACTTCTAAGACTACAGTCCCATCTCACTCACACCAGTCATCATGAAGTGCTTTAAGAGGCTTGTCATGACGCACAGAAAATCACAACAGCGCCCCACACTGGACCCCCTGCAGTTTGCATATCAGCCCTATCATTCAACATTGATGTCATCATCGCCGCCCTTCCCTTGGTCCTCACCCATCTAGACAAAAAGGACACTTATGTTAGAATGCTGTTCATAGATTTCAGTTCAGCATTCAACACCGTCATTCCTCAGCATTTGATAGGAAAGCTGAGACTGCTGGGCCTGAACACCTCCCTCTGCAACTGGATCCTGGACTTCCTGGCTGGGAGACTTCAGTCAGTCAAGGTCAGGAGCAACATCTCCAGTACCACCTCACTGAGCGCAGGGCCCGTCCGTGGCCAAAACGTTAAGTTTACTGATGAAATGATTGTGGTGGGTTTGATCAGAGAGTATGACAAGGAGGCATGAAGAGGCAATGATTAACTGACTGCTTCCAAAGGTAACAACCTTTCTCTGAATATGATCAAAACAAAAGAGATTGTTGTTGGATACAGGAGAACATGGAATGATCACTCTCTACTGAACATCAACAGCTCCTCAGAGAAGACTGCTCCTTTGTGTTCAAATTGCAGAGAATCTCATGTGAACCTTCAACACCAGCTCCTTCAAAGACTAAGGAAAGCAGACACACAGATACAACTATCCCACAACATTTTATATAGGGATTATATTGAGCATTAGATATAGCTGCATCCAGACTTGGTAGAGAAAGACTGTTCACAGGATAGTAAGGGGTCACTGTTTTATCTCTCCCCTCTGTTTCAGACATTTACACCACATGATGCATCCACAAAACCTGCAGCATTGTAGATACCCATGCTGTTCAACAGGTGGTAACACCACCAGAAATGCAATGCAAGCATTCCAGTACAGAGTAGGGGTAGTCTGCTCCTGTGGGCAGAATCTGTTCTTAAGGCAAAAGCTGTCTGCTAGCTAGCTCTCTCTGCAGTGTCTGCTAGCCAAGGCAGATCAGCAGCTGATAGAAGTCAAAACTGCCAGAAAAGGGAACTAAAATAATATGATTCAGTAATCTAGCCACAGTTTAGCTGAGGCATCCTATAAACATCACAAGTCAAGCTTGCAACAAGCATTTATGCAGCGTGTGTAGGCAACAATGTCCTTCATTTTCTACCACAGAAACCTCATCCCTGGACTTTGACTGGACAGAATCCACACTCCAGAAATCCACAAATGGTCCTTCCAAACTCCCACAGAAATGTTGTGAGGATGGTGGACTGAACTGAAGATTTTTCAGTAAATTTGTTGAATAGCAGAAGTTGATTTAAGTATAGTTTTTCAGGTTTAAAGAACAGATGTGGACTATTTGAACACTAGCGTATGTAGCTATGGATATGACAGTCTGCTAAAATGTAAATGTAGATACAGTAACCCTTCCGTTTTGGAACGTAACCCCCACGAAAAGTGGGGGGATTACTGTATTTGCAAAAAAACTTTTATATCAAGGCACACCATAGCAGCTTTCTTACAGAACTTTGTAAATGTGTTCATGTTCATGCTTTAAACAGTGTTTGAAGAATCTAAACACAGGTTTATATGTGCAGCATGTGATCTCTTTCTTTCACTAACATCATAGTATTGGCTTTGCACTCCTAAGAATGAATAAACTTTATATTTATAAAACCAAACCTGATTAGTTTTATCATAAGGCTGACGTCATTCTCTGTATCAATTGCATTGTTTAAACCCAGTCAGCACAGACTAGATAAAAGCTCAGCTGATTTCATTAAGTGTAGCTTTCTGTGATGGTGTCGTGAGGAAACAACACAATTTTTCCTTTGTCTCCAGAAAGTACACATTCCACACATTCCTTCTGCACTCACATGGAGCACCCATGAGCACCATCTTTATCATTCAAACCCATTGGCCCATTTCAAAAGAATTCACATTCAGAACTCAAATTGCTAATACTATCTTTTTAGTTTGAAACTAAATATGATAATATTTGTGGTTTTGTTATACTAATGAGAAAGATAAATTAATGAGACTGATTTATTTAATTAATAAATATCGACCCACCAGCATTACGGATATCCCCCTCACCTTCTTTCAAGCAGTCTTTTTCGCAGCATATGGGCCTTCACTACCTGGTAGTGAAAGAAGGTGATCAGACTTCTAAATGAGAACTGAATAACAAACTATACATCACACACACACGCACACTGCATCAAACTGCAACCTGTCACAATCACATTGCATGCACACGCTAAACAGGTCTTGTAGTGTTTCACTGTGTACTCTGTATATGGCTTAAATGACAAAAACACCTCCTTTTAACTTGGCTTGACTTGAACCTGGAGTCCTTTAGCCTCACCCATTCAGACTAAAGAGTGGTTCAGTCTTTCTGAATGAGGTTTAACACAGGAAAAGACATTCATATACATCTTGAGTATGCAATAATAAAAGCATGCTCTATAATTTTAATCATGTGCACAAATAAAACAAGTGGACTTCGAGATCAAAAAGAAAACTCATGGAATGTTTAGGTGTTTGTCCTCAAACCAGTCTGCAGGGGGAAAATATGTGAAAATGGAATAAGGAAATTGGGGGTGGGGGGGGGGGCGCATCTGATAACTGATCTGCACATCCTCTAAGCACCCTGCCGCCTTCCATTGGTCACGGTACATAAGACTCCAATCACATGGCGCCAAAAATGCTGGGATGGTGAGCTCTAGCACATGTTGCCTCTGGGGCATGCAAAGCACCACTGCATCTTTTTAAACAATGCCACCATCACTTGACCATATTGTACTGTATTAGTTAAAATTACACTATGGGAGAAAATCAGATTATGTGTTACAGGTGCCTCCCTATGTTATTGTTATGGGTGCTTATACAACATATCTTAACTACTCTAGAAGGTCTGGAGAAACAACACTAAAGATGTCGATCATCATCCCCAACAGAATGTATAAGTAATTACAGTGCTTTCTTCCGAGGAAAGCTTGCGATTGTGCGTCCTTTGCAGAAATCACACGCCTTCCATCTGCAGTTTGTACCACATCAATGCAAATGTATTTTGGCCATTTTGGAGAATAGATGTCATATACTCTGGTGGGGTTTTCAATCATATTCGACAATATTAATCAGACTCGATGTAACCATAAAAAAATCCAGACCAAAAACTTGAGTGGGACAAACACGGATTAGTACAGTCTGGATCTGCCTCTGTAATACTGCACCTGAAGTGGAAAATAAGCCATTGTGATTTTTGCATTAGTTCAGCCGCAGTAACTACTCACATGGATATAATGCACACAAAAGCCACCCAGTCACATCCTGGCTTTTCTTTTTATTTCATGGGAGCGTAGGTTTGGATAAAATGTGATTATAATACTTACATACTTCCTTATCTCATTAAAGCTTCAAATCTAGCACATTCCTCCTAGTTTTCATTGTAATAGCAAGTACAAACCTGATGCTGTAGTTCTTTGCTCTCATTTGGGTTTTTGACAGGAGGATGCAGTCAAAAAAAACAAAAAAAAAACAGATTTTTGCAATAGAACAAAAATACATACACATAATGAATATAGTTTATAAATTTAATTATTGTTGTTAACATATATGTTCTGCCATTATTGATACACAATGGATTAATGGATCAAACAACATCAATGAAATATGCTCATTTTTACCAGTACATTAGCATCAGTTAACTCTGAGGATGTTAGTAGATAAGTTGTAATAAGTGATCTTTCAGTAATAAGTGAATTTTAACCTTTAGATTATCATCATTAAATTCTACAGCTGTAGGACTACGGGTTAATAGGATAAATGGTACTGCTATTTGTACACTATACTAATGTCAGCTTTAGGTTAGCCTCAGTAAACTTTGATGAAGTTTGCCTATAGGTTAGCGTTACAGGACTGGTATGATGTTTGCCTATAAGTTAGCATCAATAACCTATATTGATTTCAGCCTGTATGTTAGCATCAGTGAACATTGGTTAGGCCTTCAAGAACTGGATTGAAGGTCTTATATAGCAGATACACAACCAAAATGATTAGACAACAGACAATACAATCAAAAAGTACATTTTGAGTTCCATTGACTGGGACCAGTTCTGTGAGGAAAACTTCCAGAAGTTCTCAACTGACAGTAAATATGATTAGCAGTCCAACCAGATGGTGAACAGCAACAGCTCTGTGAACTCTTCACTGAAGGAGCCACTCTAAAAATGCAGCACACAAGCTCACATATATGTTCATATGTTACATGATTACCCATTTTAGTTTTTTATCCATTTTATTTTATTTATTTTTAATTTCACTCAGTATTATTTATTTCTATTACCCTAGTTCTTAGTCTTAGTACAATATTATTTTATCTATTTTATTTATTTATTTTCAATTTCACTCATTATTTTTATTACCTTAGTTTTTAGTCTTATGACAATATTCTTATTTGTTTTTATTAGTTTTATTGTTTTATGTTTTTAGTTACTTTTACTTTGCTTTGGTGATGACTAGTGATGCTAAATTAAGTATGTGGCATCTTATTTGTATCCTTTTGTGCAGGACTTTGGAAACTGTTTTAGTTGTTAAATTGTGCTATATAAATAAAGTTGGATTGGAGTTGGATTGGATGCAAACACACTATTTACAAGCCTAGGATGTCCACATGCATGTGCAATGTTTGGTGCTAACCCATAACTAGAGCCCCACAGGGATATTAGAACGATGTGTGTGTTTCCCCCCTGTTTTTGGACATGTTTTGATTTTTAAAGCCTAATCTGGAAGTCTAGATCTAATAGCTGGGTTCACCGCTGTATGTTGTGAATGTGTAGATGTCCTGGGCTGTGTGTGCTCATGTGAGCGTGGTTATTCTTCCTCCAGCAGTGAATCACTAACTGTGTGTGTGTTCATGCGTGTGTGTGTGTGTGTGTGTGATGTAATGACTCAGCAATGTAATGTTGTGTCACCAAATGCAGACTGCAGACTGGTATGCCAGAGGGAGATGACCAAATCTGTGTTGTCCGTGACACACACACACACACACACACACACACACACACTCTCACATAAAACAGACAAACAGGCAGCCACCTGCACCATGTCCATTAATGACCCTTTCTACTTAACAAGTAGAGTTATTATGGTGATTTCCATTGTACTATTTCTACCTATTTTTGAGTTTTATGTTCAAAGTGTCCCCTTTATGTGCCTTACAGGCCATTTTCAAAAATTGTACAAGACTCTACCATGATTCAGTGGTTAAGGTGTAAACATAGTCATCCAAAATTGCTTCAAAAACCAAAATGGGTTAATTCAAGAAAAACTAGTATTTCTTTAAAGTGGTGGTGAAATGAATCAGGTAATGCAGTACAAATACAGCCATTTTATATCCAACTTTACCCAGAGTTTATGTTGCAGTGCACTCTTTGAACGTCTGGTTCCGTTTACCACCACTGTGAATAAGTCTGACTTGGCTAGTTTCTGTAGAATTTTCCACCACACTACGTTTATTGTGCTTTATTAATTTATATATTGAAGAATTGGTGGATTTCCCCTTTAACAAATCATTTTCAAAATGGTTCTTGGATGTGTGGTTCTAGAACAAAATGTTTAATTGGTGTCGAAGCTTCCTTTAAACTTATGGCATGAAGACGTCTCCATGCATCTATGGCACAATTTGAAAAAAAAAAAAACCCTTTCAACCTTGATATTAAAGGTTGTGGCTATGTTAGAGTAAACAGCTGAGATGTTTATCACGAAATCAGGCTGCAACGAATGAAGATATTCTAAAGATAGACTGAGGTTTCACAAATGGCACTGTCCCCCATGGCACTGTGCTCAGCATGCATGAGATGGGGGAACGATACTCATACTTTTGGGTGACATTTGCCTTGAATCCGTGACCCAAAATGCTAGAGCAGCAGATCTTCTCTGCCTGGTGTTTTGGGACACTTCAAAATGGAGCCGAGGCAGGTGAGCAGACCGGGAGAGATGCCAAACACTGTTATTAACTGGCTCTTGTTTATCTGTTTGTTTCTTTGTTTGCTTGTTTCTGGCTTTAGATTTGTTCAGTGAGACAACTCTGATGCCCAAACATGCTATTAAAGGCACTGTACAGCATACCCGTGCCCTCTTTGGGCTGGTGAGGGGTGGGGACACTTTAAGCCCTGGGCATCTAGACTCCTGCCCAGCACGGTCCAGCACACTTGATCATTAGTAAATGAGTCAAATCAGGAGGGAGTATGACCAAATGAGGTCTAACCTTCAACAACTTGAATTAGACACCATAGCTTCATGCTACACTGTCTATACCTTACACAACAAATTAACCACACCATAGGGGTTGATATGGGCATCTCTGTATGCATTCCAGCACCATGAATTCAGAACTCACTAAGAAGGCCTTCGCATCCTCACAGCAGCAGGCCTGTAAATGAGATTGCCTGAAGTAACACAATCTTGAGCAATTGCTAGCCTGTAACCTGCCTGTAATATGCAGAATATGAAATTATGCCACAAAGGCCCTGTGCACCCCTGTAATTGTGTCATTCCTGTGAAAATGAGCCTTGCGATCAATGAAGCAGACACTAAATCTTAGCTGTCACGACTGATTTTGCAAACCAGGTGTTTTGCAATAGTTCATCTTCAAAATAGCTTGGCGGTGCAGGGTTTTCATAAAGAAGACATATTTAGGTGTTTTAAAGACTTAAACGATAGCCCTCTGGACTATGCAAATGCACAACCTGGCAGCTCAAGAACAGAATCTCACAGAGTTTTATTATGTACCTTCAAAAATGACGGGGACAACATTCATCATTAAGGCCTGGGTTATGGGACAGTGAACTTGTCATTTAATGCTTAATGATCACACGGGAGCAACAGAGCCACCCAGTGGCCGCCGTGCACAACAGAAAAACAAGTAGAGGTCTGGAACTTGTCTCAAGTTGCTGAAAGTGTGTGTGTCTATATCTTGCAGCAGACGCACCCTTGAAGTACTGCATTCTGTTTCGTCCACCTCTCACCATGGACAAGTGGTGGAAATGGTGCAAATGGGTTGCTTTAATGCAGCATTTTTTTTTTATTATTGCTGTAGGTCCAGCTCTGCAGGTGGCTTTACTGCCTGTGGGGATGTGGAAAGTGAGAAGACTTAGGGAGGATTTGTGTGACTGTGTGTGTGTATGTTTATGTGATTGTGTGTGTGTGTGTAGGACGGTATTCTTTTAATTACCGTCTGTGCTGCAGAGACTAACACCACTGACTGCGATATTCACAACCTGGCAGCTCATGAAGCTTCATAACCTTATTAAGGCCTTCTCCTTGCAGGACACAATGGATCAACCAAACCGGACATTGACTTGCTTAGAACAGGTGAGTAGGTGGGTGGGGGTGGGGTAAAAATGGGCACACATATATCAACTGAGGAAGGTCTGCTAAAGCCTGGTGGACACCATGCCAACAAGCATGTTTTGAATAAATAAATAAATAAATAAAACATAAAACAAGTAAACAGAAATATGCAGAGCACACGTCTGATCAGTCTTAGATGGGCTAGAGCCCTACTGCCCGACACAGCAACACCCTCCCTCACCACAACCCTTTCATGAGACGCCCCTCCTCCCCTAAAGTTAAAGCACTTCAAATTATATATTTCGGGGGTGCTATTGATGCAGCCTATGTTGCCTAAAACGCTGCTGAAAATGGCCCGAGGAGAACCCAGGAGCTGCGGCGCCGGGGACGGGCTGGCACTGCATGCACGTTATCAGGAGCGCTGCATGACCTGAATGCAACTGCCTACGCACTGAGAACCAGAGGAAATGAGGGAGAACAGCAGAAGAGGATGAAGGAGAGTTACCTCTGTCCGGGCGCGTCCGATTTCAGCACCAAGCGCTGTCCAGATCCCAGCAGACCTCTCCGCCGCTCCCTCGCGCCAGTAATTTCCAATGAAAACGCAAGTTATATCGATTGGGGGGGCGCACACACACACACACACACATACACACATACACACACACACATAAAGCTCGGAACGTTGATCTCGAACCAAAACCCTACTGTGACTTATCTCCACTCCAAAAATCCCAGCAAAAAAAAATGTTAGTGTTGATCGTCGGGGGGTGCGGGGTGTTTGTGCGATAGGTTGGGGGTTGGGATGAGCTCAGCAATCGCTGCCCCCGAAGGTGACACTAAAATCCTCCGATACACTTTAATCCACGCTCAATCCCTGCGCGAGCGATCCAAGGGGGTGTACGAGGTCAGGAGTCCCCCTAGGAAAATAAGCCTGTTGGGGTGCCAGGTGCACAAAATCACCCCCTCCTTCTTCTTTCGCCCCCCAAAAATGGCCCGCGCAAGACGAGGACGTGTCCAGAAGGGAGTCTTGCGCTTTTCTCGTCCCACCAACTCAATTGTCGAAGCGAATATTAGCCTTTCTCATCCTCACGCCACTTTTATGCAGCTCCTCGCGCCGAGCTTCGCTAATCGCGAGCCAGGGTTAGTGGTGTGTGCAGAGAGAGAGAGACAGAGCTGCAGGCATCCCACCCACGGCTGGGTTTTTTCATCTGCAGCTATGCTCTGCAGACCCCCCCACCAAACCACCTTCCCTCCCTCCACACAGACAGCCTTCTCCTTCCTCCCTCCGAAAGCGATGACGGGAGGAGGGATGAGTATGACGCCGGAGAGGAAGATGTGTCGCGCGGTGCCGCTGTGCTGGGCTCGAGCTGCGCGAGGCTCTGCCGCATTAGTGTGATGGCGTTCTGATGGGATCTCAGCAGAGTCTGGAAGTCTGGGAATGTGAGACAGCGCGACTCCGGCAGCGCGCGGGCAGTGTGTGTGTGTGTGTGTGTGTGTGTGTGTGTGTGTGTGTGTGTGTATTATACATGTTATGGTGATGTATTATTACATGTTATTATATACATTGCTAACATTTTATTCTTCTTTCAAAGAGGTGCCGTGGAACATCTGTACAGCAGCTGGCATATTCTGCAATATTTGGATATTTAAAATAAACGTGAATCGGTGCAGTCTACTTGTTTGCTTCTTTTTATTTCGTATTTTTCTTGTTTTCGAAGGTTTCAATGTAACTTTTTTAATTTAAATATATTGACAGACACCTCGATGTGTCTTCATATCTAGTGTCTTCAGTGGCTTCATATCTAGCAGAATCTGGTTTAATCCAGTTTCTTATAGTGTGTTTTCATTTCTTTGGCAAAACATTTACAATTGGTGGATGAATGTGTGAATAAACCAATAATTTTTCATTTCAGTGCTCCTGAGTTGTCTGAAAACTACTGATCAGTCAGTAAAGGATAGCAGCCTATGGGTCCCGAGCAAGTGACCCATCTACTTAGGAAATAAAAGACTCTGTGTTTTGTTTTTTCTACCAGGGGAAACAGATGTTGATGATTATTCTGTTCCACTTGATCCACCTGCAGACAGAACTGAACAGCAGATACTTCTGATTTGTATGCCTTTTATTCTTCGTTTTGAATCATAGAGATGAAAAGTCAGATTTTTCATCGGTGTTGTGGTGGGAGAAAGATTGAAAGGGGTGTACATGAAAGGGAAAATGGCAGCCATCTAAAGTGAATTTCTTGGGGGGACTATTCTGTCATGATTTATTTGAGCTGAAGTACTGGACTCACATGTGAACATATTGCTGTGCTAGTTAAATGATCCAGCTGTCTCCAACTCCTCTTCAGGCAATTCTAACACTACAGAGATGGACAGACACCTCCAGCAGAGATTTTGAGAGAGAGAGAGAGAGAGAGAGAGAGAGAGAGAGAGAGAGAGAGAGAGAGAGAGAGAGAGAGAGAGAGAG